>CAUYRT010038580.1:0-48624 GCA_963574885.1 Lepilemur ruficaudatus
AAGTGGCCAATAATGACATGAAAAGATGCTCGACATCAGGGAAATTCAAATCACAGCCACAATGACATATGACATATGACTTCACACCCACTAGGATGGCTACACTAAAAAAAATAAATACTAGCACTCTGGGAGGCCGAGGCGGGTGGATCGCTCAAGGTCAGGAGTTCGAAACCAGCCTGAGCAAGAGCAAGACCCTGTTTCTACTAAAAAATAGAAAGAAATTAATTGGCCAACTAAAAATATATAGAAAATAAATTTAGCCAGGCATGGTGGCTCATGTCTGTAGTCCCAGCTACTTGGGAGGCTGAGGCAGAAGGATCGCTTTAGCCCAGGAGTTTGAGGTTGCTGTGAGCTAGGCTGACACCACGGCACTCTAGCCTGGGCAACAGAGTGAGACTCTGTCTCAAATAAATAAATAATAAAGTGGAAAAAATAATTGACAAAAAATTGTAAAATATTTAAATAGACACTTTACCAAACAAGATATCCAGATAGCAAATAATAACATGAAAACATGCTCTACTACATACTTATTAGGTGGCTAAAATTAAAAAGACCGACAACACTAAGTGTTGGTGAGGATGTAAAGGAACTATAGTCCACATATGCTGATGGTAAAAATAGAAAATGGTGTAAGCACTTTGGGAAAAAGGTTTAGCTGTTTCTTTAAAAAGTTAAATATACACCTACCATCTTATTTGGCCATTCTACTACTGGATTTTTATCCAAGAGAAAAAAAATCACACATGTAAACAAAGGGTACATAAATGTTCATAGCAGCTTTATTTGTAATAGCTAAAAACTGGAAACAACCCAAATGTTCATCAATAGGTAAATGGATAAATGAACTGTAATGTATCTATATAATACAATACTACTGAAAAAAATGATCTACTAATAATATGATAAAGCATGGATAAACCTCAAAATAATTACACTGACTGAAATAACTCAGACAAAAGAGGATACACAGTATATGATTCCAATTATATAAAGCTCTAAAAATGCAATCTAATGCACAGAGACAGAAGGCACGTCAGTGAATACCCGGCAGAGGGAAGAGTATAGGGAAGGGCAGGAGGACATTATTAGAGTCCATGAATATGTTCATTATTTTCACTATGGTGGTTTCATAGGCATATAGATATGTCAAAACTTTCAAATACCTATAGTTTTTAATATGTGTAGTTTATTATATGTAAATTATATCTCATAAACATTTTGAAATAAAAAAATTTTAAAAAAAACAAAAAGGCCTTTGTTACATAGGTTAGGTGACAATCTCTTAGATAAGACACACACAAAAAACACAGTTAATTTAAAATTGATAAAATAGGATTTCACCAAGATTTAAAACTTCAGCTCTTTGAAATACACTGGTAAAGTACTGAAAAGACAAGTCATAGACTGAAAGAAAAATATGAATCAACAGCTAGTTAAGGACTTGTATCCAAACGGATTTTTTTAAATCTTTAAACTCAATAACAAGAAAACAAAAAAAAAATCCAATTTAAAAAATAGGTCAAATTATAAGCTGTGGTTATGGTTTAAAAAAAATGGTCAAAGATTTAAGCAAATACTTTACCAAATAAGACATACAGATGGAAAATTAGCTTATGACAAAGTGTTCAATATTGCAATTTATTACCGAAATGAAAAGTGAAACCACAATGAGATGCCAGTACACACTAGTCTAATGGCTTAAGTTAAAAAATTGGCCCTACCTAGAAGTGACCAGGATGTGGTGGCAATGGAACTCACATACAATACTTAAAAGAAATGTAAAATGCAACAAGTATTTGAAAAACACTTTGGCAGCCTCTTTAATGAGTTAAATATATACTTTGTACATAGTTAAACATACCCAGTTGTTCAGCTTCTAGGAATTTACCCAAAAGAAATGAAATCATGTGTCTACACATAAACCCAATGCAAGTGTTCATAGCAACTTTATTATAAGAGCCAAAAAACAGAAACAACCAAACGTTCATCAACAGGTGAACAGATAAAGGTGTGGTATATATAGAGAATGGAATACTACTCAGCAATAAAGAGCTAATCCATGCAATAACAAAGATAGGTCTCAAAATAATTACGCTGAGTTAAAGAGTCTATGTAAAAAAAGAATACGTACTGCATGACTCCATTTATATAAAATTCTAGAAAATGCAAACTGATCTTACATTAGTCTCACAAAGCTGCTGTGACAAATTACCACAATCTTGGTGGCTTAAAACAATAGAGGTTTATTTTGTCATAATTCTAAAGGCTGAAGACCAAAAGCAAGGTGTTGGCAGGATTGGTTCATTTTGGAGGTCCTAAAGGAGGATGCGTTCCATGTCTCTCGCCTAATTCTGGTGGCTGCCAGCAATGCTTGGCATTCCTTGGCTGGTAGATGCATCCCTCCAATCTCTATCTCCATCACATCACCTCTTCTTCATGTCTTCTCTCCTCTTCTGAGGACACTTGTCATTGGATTTAGGGCTCACCCTAATCCAAGATGATCTCATCTTGAGATCCTTAATTATTAATACATCTATAAAGATACTTTCATCCGAATACACTGACATTCACAATTTATAGATAGACACATCTTCTGGGGGGCCACTACTCAATTCATTACAACTCTCCAGTGACAGAAAACAAATCAGTGGTTGTCCGGAGATGGTAAAGGATTAGAGGAAAGGACTGCAAAGGAGCATGAGAAAACTTCTGAGGTGATGGATATGTCCATTATCTTGACTGGGGTAGTTGGCTTCATGGATATAAATGTACCTTTAAAGTTATCAAAGTGTACACTTTGTGACAATAACACCATCAATTCTCATGTCTGAGTCTCAAAATATAACCACCAAATGGTACTAACCTAAGTAAGTGATCATAAATTCAAAACAAAATGGAAGAAATAGGGTTCTGAAAGTATATGGAATTGAGAAAGAATAGAACTGAGCTGTAATGAACGACAGAGGCTAAGGAAAAATGAGTTCTGCTAACCCAAAAGGGAAGAAAGATAAATCAGACAGCTTAAAATTGGTTCCCTGAACATTGTCTTCCACATAGCCCCTAAATATTAACATATACTGGTGAGGTGAGTAAATGAACCAATGAAGCACTAATTCAGTTTCCTGTGTTAACTACGAGTAATATGTATAGACCCAGGCAGTTTGGTTGCTGTGTGGGAACAAATTAAGGCACACTAACTTTTTAAGTGGGGGAGGGTTGTCTTGTCACATATCAGTATAGCAAATCAGATTTTCTAGAGTAATACTAGCATACACATGACCAAATAAATTAACGTTTCCACCTTAACTCTCATTTGCCAAGAACAAAATTTTACCTGGCAATGACTGAAGGAGGAGGAAAGGTTAGGAGGAGTAAGAAGAGGAAAGAAGTGTGAACCCTCAAAGGCTGGCCCCTTCCAAAACTCTTCTAATACCTACATTTGGTGATGCATTGGAAAATCTGCTGAAACATAAAAATTCCTGCCATATTGTTTAGAAACCACTAAATTAGATACATATGCAAAATGCATTTTTTCCTATTCCATAGAAAACTCAAGGTTAAAAAATATGGAAAAGCAAATAGTTGTAAATTTATATATGAATAAACTTTATAATGTCATATGGAAAATATATCATATGTTAAAGGACCAAAAAACAATCCTTGAGAAAGATCAAACATCCTCTTTAATGAGGGAGGTTTACTGAGCAACACCCATTTGTTTCAGTGTATCAAGTTTAATTCACATGACCAGCAGCTTGATTTGGCAGTCTCAATGCATAAGACAAATAATTCATAAAAGTTTGACAATATTATTTTTAGTTCACATGCTTCTTGGATTGAGCCCATAAATGCTTCTACTTTATGCTACTCTAGGGACTCCATTCAGACACAAATACATTTGTTAGGGATTGGGAGGCTGAAGAAAGCACTCAGTGTATACAGCATTACACTGTGAGAGTCCAAACTTACATACTCATTTGGGCAGACATTTAGAATGCAACAATTAAAAAATTATTGTTGCTGTTTCTAAAGGAAGTCAAAAAAGTATGACAGTATAATTCAGACTACAAAACACTATATACTAGAAGTATTCTAATAGTGGTTATGGTTACTAATAATCATTACGTAATAAGTTTAATAATTTAATTGATCTCTCTTTCATAAAACAATGTTTGAGAATTGTCACCTGAAACATCTTTTTAAATATAAACAGCGTTTTCAAGTACCTTGATTAAATTATGAAGCACAAAACATTTTTATTTTTCATAAGAGAAAAATATATCTAAAATTAGAACATAACACACAAACATCTGAATCAATTGTTTCCCCAACTACTTCCAAACAAAATATTTCAAATTCCATACAAGATTCTGCAAACACATGAGTACAAGCTCTAATCTTGACACTGAATTTGGATCATCTCCATGGAGGAAATCCATGAACCAGATGTGAATTTATTCTTCCAGATGTATTTTGTATGTATGAGGAAAAATAAAACATTTCTTCACTGCCTTTATTTAAGGCCACTTAAAAATACACTACATAGAAATAGCAAAGGAAATCCTACAAATCTTGAGTCTTCCACTATTCTAAAGGAGTCATTTATTAAATTATTACTAAACTAATCAAACTACATATACAGTTGCCACATTATTAATGCACATTAAAGTTCAATTTAACATTTATAATCTACCATTTTTCTCAGTATTCAGTAGCCATACTAATTATGACAGAAATTAAAGAGAAAAATGCACCTTCAGTTTTAACTAAAAAGTCATGACTGCAAGATCTAAGATAAATTTCTATACACAAAGAAACATGGATCTACAATGAAATTAATGATGTGCAAAATTTAATAAAATTGGTAATACATCTGAATCTAATCATGTAGTCTAAAAATTTTAAATCACTTTATAATACATACCAATGACACAAGTTCAAAAACTAGAAATTTAATATCATAAAATGAACCTCCATCCCATTATGAGCTCATCTAACTAAAAAAACATATATTGTCACATATATTTTCCTTTGTCCTCTACCAAAGATCCTGCAAATGCTTAATAGCTCTATTTAAACATTTTAAAAAGTCGTATCAGAAAAATGGGTGATCTTGATAAGATGTTTCATTTTATTTAGGAAAATAATGTGCACACATACTATTTAGTTATAATAGTTGTACACAGGTGTAACTTAATACTTATTTTATATGAAAATTGCTTAATATACTAAGAAATAGCAGCTAGTCATGCATCGATGCAAATTATAGAGTACAAATACATATACACACAGCCACATCAAACTGACTTAACTTTTATATATGCTATATTTTCAAGGATTTAATAAGAATATTAAAATTATTATATACAGGCATTAAAATGAGTATTTTAAATTTAGTAATCCATTTTAATTTTAATAAAAACATGATTTTGAATGATTTCATAGAAATACTTTATGCTTCCAAAGTAAAAGAAGAAATTTTCCCATTAGAAAATATTTTATAAATAATTGCTTTTTAATTTAAGGACGGGGGATAATTTCCTATATGCATCAGAAATAAATGCAAACATTAAACAAGAATATATGTTTGGGGTTTCAATAATACTATATAATCACACAAATCATAGAAACAGTATTTCTTTTCCAATACTATAAAGAGCCAGAAATGAATCTTTTTCATAAACACATAATTTTTTTTTCTTTTTTCGAGAAAGAGTCTGGCTCTGTCGCCTCAGCTAGAGTACAGTGGCGTCATCATAGCTCACAGCAACCTCAAACTCCTGGGCTCAAGCAATCCTCCTGCCTCAAGCTTCCCAGTAGCAGGGACTACAGGCATGCGCCACCATGTCCAGCTAATTTTTCCATTTTTTGTAAAGACCAAGTCTTGCTCTTACATACTTATTTAATGCACAATTGAGCTTTACTAAGAATTTCTCTCTGGAAATAAGTAACTATGGTTGGATTTATTTCAAATACAAATAAATTAAGAACAAAAATTTAACTTAAGTGTTCTATTACAGATGTTGTATTTCACTATTTAAAAATTCTACCAAAGGCGAAATCTATTTAAGAGAAAACCAGGTATATGTTTTATTTAAACTTCAAATTTGAATGACATAAAAGTTATTCTGAATCACAGAAAGATGTAGTGTTTAATTTCAACAACCAAAGCACAAATGAGACTAGCCATGAACTAAAATGTCACATTCCATACATGATAAGATTGAATGCTTGATTTTTAAAACACATCTGGCTTTTTCTTTATTTAAATTCATGAAAGGAAAACAAAAAACCCCGGGGAGTAAATCTGACATTTACCATCAGATAAAGATAACTGCAACCTTTAACAAATCAATTAGCAAACACATATTTGGAAAAAATAAAATTTGTAGTGCTCAAGAAACAGAACACACAAGCCAAAAGAGTAAACAGAACAGGTAAGACCAGGGAAAGCAAAATCAAATAAATCTGACATAGTTCTTGAAACAATATGGTGAATTAAAGAAAAGAATACAAGAATGTTCCTTATTAAAACAAAAAACTACTAAGTATGCTGAAAACAAGATGAAGAACAAAGACAAAAAAGTACATTAAATTGATGCAAAACAGAAAAGAATATTTTTATCTTTTCCTCTCCTGAATTATTTCTAAAATGTAACAAAGCACTGTTTTATTTTATAGAGATCATTCTCTAATAATAATATGCATATTTAAAAATGGCACATTTCTAGGCCGGGCATGGTGGCTCACGCCTATAATCCTAGCACTCTGGGAGGCTGAAGCAGGAGGATCGCTCAAGGTTAGGAGTTCAAAACCAGCCTGAGCAAGAGCAAGACCCCGTCTCTACTACAAATAGAAAGAAATTAATTGGCCAACTAAAAATATATAGAAAAAATTAGCCAGGCATGGTGGTACATGCCTGTAGTTCCACCTACTTGGGAGGCTGAGGCAGAAGGATAGCTTGAGCCCAGGAGTTTGAGGTTGCTGTGAGCTAGGCTGATGCCTAGCCTGGCACTCTAGCCTGGGCAACAGAGTGAGACTCTGTCTCAAAAAAAAAAAAAAAAAAAAAGCACATTTCTTAAATCTTATATATTTTTATTTTAACCTCATAAGATAAATATTTGTAGAGAATAAATAATAAAATACAACAATATAAACAAACTTGTTTCATCTGAGATTTCTCTACAGAGATTATGACAGTTCAAATAAGAAAAAAGAATACAATCATGAAAGATTTCTAAATATTTTAAAACATTACTATATTTATTTTTCAGTCAAATATTTATTGAGAGCTTAACACATGCCAGGTACTTCACCAAATGCTAAAGATACAGTTGGCAAATAAGCAAAACAGCATCTTTGTCCTCATGAAGGTTACTATTTTTTTTTTTTTAGACAGGGTCTCCTGTTGTCTGGGCTATAATACAGTGGTATTATCATAGCTTATTGTAACCTCAAACTCCTGGGCTCAAGCCATCCTCCTGTCCCAGCTTCTTGAGTAGCTGGGACTACAGGTGCACACAGCCACAACCAGCTAAGTTTAAAAATTTTTTTGTAGAGAAGAGGTCTTGCTATGTTGCCCAGGCTGGTCTCGAACTCCTGGCCTCAAGTAATTCTCCCATCTCAGCCTCCCCAAGTGCTGGGTTACAGGCAACAGCCATCATGTCCAGCTAAAGGTTTTTTAGTAGAGCAGTAAGACATAAATTAGGTGGAGAAGTGATTAAGTGCTACTCAGAAAAATTATTCAAATTTTCATTTTCTGGAACATTTCACGTAAGACAGAGATGAGTTACTAATAGAAGGTTTGGTAAAATTCACAAGTGAAATGTATGGGACTCGTGTTTCTCTTATATGCAATTTCTTTTTTAGTCCATTTCTTTAATGGTTACAGTTCTTTTCAGATTTTCTATTTCCTTTTACATTTCTCTAGAAAACTAGAAATTCTAAATTTTATCCAAAATTTTCATATTTTTGGAATAAACCTGTTCAAAGTTGTTTATATTAATACATGTAAAGCACATGTTTGGCACACATGAAGAGCTCAATATATGTTACCTATTATTTTTAAGTATAGATTTATTTATTTATTTTTTTGTTTTTGTTTTTGAGACAGAGTCTCACTCTGTTGCCCGGGCTAGAGTGAGTGCCATGGTGTCAGCCTAGCTCACAGCAACCTCAAACTCCCGGGCTCAAGCAATCCTTCTGCCTCAGTCTCCCAAGTAGCTGGGACTACAGGCACGTGCCAACATGCCTGGCTAATTTTTTCTATATGTTTTTAGTTGGCCAATTAATTTCTTTCTATTTTTAGTAGAGTCGGGATCTCACTCTTGCTCAGGCTGGTTTCGAACTCCTGACCTTGAGCGATCCGCCTGCCTTGGCCTCCCAGAGTGCTCGGATTACAGGCGTGAGCCACCACGCCCAGCCTATTTTTAAGTATAGATTTATTTTTATGCATCTTGCCTGGAATTCAGTATGCATCTTTAATCGGAGATCTCATGTTTTTCTTTAATTTTGGAGAATGTATGGCTTTTATTTCCCTTCAGATATTCTCCTATTCATTCTTTCTATTCTCTGGTTCTATTAATAAAAACTCCATTAGACATAAGTTGAACCCTCTCATTTTGTCTTCCATGGTTGTAACATCTTTTCCCCCCTCTCTCTTTGTATCTCCATGTTGTTTTCTGATGACATCCTCAAATCTCTCTTCAAATTAACTGAATCTCTCTTCGAATGATTATATATAGTAAGAACTATGTAATGGCATATAGAACTCAAAAGTTCGTTGAATGAAAATCAATGACATTTTAATTTCAACTGTTGTATATTTTCACTTTTAAGTGTAGTTTGGTCTCTTTCAAATCTTCTTGCTCCTTTCATATTGCACAGGTTTTCCTTTATGGTTCCTATTCCTCCTTTTATCTATAATCATTTTAAACAAATTTGCTTTATAGTCTCTCTTTAAGGTTTTTCCATTATCTCCAGTTCTTATCATGTTTATTCTCTTGCCTGTTGTGTCTGCTCATTCTCCTGCATGATGGTTTGTTTTCTCCTGTGGCTTATAATGTCTATAACCTTCAGCAGAGGTTATTTTATTCTGTGGGAGCCTTGTGTGCCTGAAGCTATGGAAACACACCTACAGGACAGTTGCATTTGTGCATTTGCTTCTGCCAGGCTCCAAGGGATTTCACTGGTCCTAGACCAGGGAGAGGAAAAGTTTTATCTGCACACTGAAGTCTGTATGAACTATTTACATATATATAGTTTTTTTAATGTACTTTATACTATTTCTGATTATGATATATTAATAAATGATCTCATCATTGTTAAAGAAATTCCTGGCTTCAGTGAGCAATTTAACATTCTTATAGATTTTTTTCTTAACCATATATTCAAATCATACCAGATTATGTATATTACTATTCCAATAACTGGCAGTGCTAATCTTTTACTATAAATCATCTTTTCAATAAAGACTATAATATATTGACTTATATTGTTAGAAGTAATAGCAATAATGATATTAAATACATTCAGGTAGTATGTTAAGAGTTTACATAATCCTTTAAGTAAATTTAAAATACAGTGTCTTTCATTTGTTCCTCACAACCATCCTGGGAAGAAAGATAGGGTACAGTTTACTATTCCTATTTTAGACATAAAGATCTGAGATTCAAACCTATTGCCTCACCTGCATACACAGAAATACACTACATTCACACTTAATATTCATATTCAGGAAGAAGTACACGTATTTGATTTTCTCTTATTGGTAACTATTCTTTTTTGTTTCCTGCTAATTCTGGATATTAAATCCTGCAACTCTTCCCACCTACTTTACTGCTTCAATTATTAGCATGTAATACAAATTGGGACTCCCAATCGGCTAAACACATAATGCTATAAGCATTATGAAAATATCATATAACCTCAATTCTAAGACATATTTCATACTTTAATATTTCTACAATCAGGATGGATCTTCCAATTAATGTCAAAAGAAACCTTCTGTTGATCATGTAGAAAAGTCAGTTATAACACAACCACAAACACAAGTGTGCACATAAAATATCTGTTCATCCAAATATTACTTTGGTTGAGGTTATTTGCATTTGTAGCGTCACTGTGATTGAATTTTAATTCATTTAATCCCTAGTTGTCTAGTTTTTTTAAAACTTTAAAGACTATACTGTGACACTGCTCTGAAACAGAAAGTAAGAATACACATATTGACTGTCACATACCAGGTAAGGCAATTAATTAAATACAGTGGAAAATGTGAAATCTTTAAAACCTGGTTTTAAAGACTTACAATACTAGGAGAAGATTTATGCAGCAGAAAAAATTCAAGATATTATCTTCCAAACTTTCCAAAAAAGCACTGATAGATTTTCTAGAATACTGCTTTTGTTAAGTTACTCCCCTGTTCAAGAATCTATAATGGCTTCTTATTATTTCCTAATTCAAATACAAACTTCTACACAACTTCCAAGGCCCTCCATTGTCTGGCTTCAAATAAATTTATGCAATTTTAACCCCCATTTCCCCCCACATTTCCCCACTGAGCTCTGTACTTCAGTCAGGTCATTTTCTTTAGGCAAGTCCCGATCTTTCTTACGACCCTACCTTGGTCCTTACTTCCTGTGTCCTCTTCTTCCTAGTGTGTGTGTGGTGAGAGGGGAATCCTACCCACCCTTCAGGCCCAATTCAGTCTTACTCTATTTCATTTTAACTTATTATAGCTAGAGACACTATTATATAAGTTACCAATGGCACTTACTTATTTCTTTGTTTTTAAACTAGTACTTTTTTGTAAGTTAGATCTTAAAAGACTTGAGAATATAGCAAATATTATCCATCCTTTCTCTTTTCCATTAGAGAAGAGAAATTCTATTAAAAAGAAAAGAGAGACTTTAAAGATAGGAAACTAAATCTCAAAGAAATTAAATAAGTGTCCAGATCAAAGAGTTAAACAGTTCAAAAGCTAGTTAAAAACCCAATTTAGTGATCTTTTACTTTTACAATATTGACACATGAAGTAAAGATATATATCAAACCCCATGTCTTATTTTGCTTTTAAGCTTAATATAAAAATTAAAATTACAGCCGGGCGCAGTGGCTCAAGCCTGTAATCCTAGCACTCTGGGAGGCTGAGGCGGGCGGATCGCTCAAGGTCAGGAGTTCGAAACTAGCCTGAGCAAGAGCGAGACCCTGTCTCTACTATAAATAGAAAGAAATTAATTGGCCAACTAAAAATATATAGAAAAATTAGCTGGGCATCGTGGCCACATGCCTGTAGTCCCAGCTACTCGGGAGGCTGAGGCAGAAGGATTGCTTGAGCCCAGGAGTTTGAGGTTGCTCTGAGCTAGCCTGACACCACGGCACTCCAGCCAGGACAACAAAGTGAGACTCTGTCTCAAAAAAAAATTAAAATTACAAACAGGGCCCATTACACACTTCCGTTTACTGTATGTTAACCCACTGACATTCCTCTTTCCTGATTAGACTGAAAGTTTATGAACTTTGAAGTGAAGTTCCAATACAAATTGGGTATGATTACTGGGTGCATGGGAGAGGGGAGGATTAGTTAAAAACTTGCTTGGAGATACAAAAATGCATTTGAACTTGGTAAAGCAGCCTTAAGAATCTCTCTTGGGTGCTATTTATACATTTTTTTTCCTGATTATAACCATGCAGTATGATTCCATTTGGGATTTCAAGTAAAACTGGAATGCTGTATTCCCTAAAGAATGAATAGTGTTTAGCTGAAGAAAAAAAAAAGGAATGTGATACTCTGGTCAAAAGTTCTCTTTCTGGAATTCATGATAAATGAAAAGAATTTTGGCAGTTACTACAATGTCATTCTGCATCTCAAAAGCAACGTGCAATTCCTCATGTCACTACAACTTGGTTATTCACTGAAACAACTGATCTTACTACAAACCAAGTTAAAGAAACAAACAAAGCCTCCTTCAGTTCCTGCCTTGATTCATTATTAGAATTCACCTTTCCTTTCACCTCACCCACAATCCCAGATACTAAATGCCAAATGTTGGTCTCTCTGAAAGACAGGACATTAGACAATTTAAACATCAGCAAATTGAGTTTGGCTATCCTTAGTCACTGACTGATGACTTTATTCCTATTTGTACATTTTTTCAGTAATACTTATGTCCTTCCCGGAAGTCCTTTTTGCATTCCAGATTACGACAGGGACTTAAGTACAACAAAGAAAAAATGCAAAAAGTCAAGTGTCAGGCAGGACAAGAGTTACAAGCATATACACACATGTAGGTAAGTCTGGCTCAAATTCCCGATCCCCAAAATATTAATCTTTATAAAAAATTATAAAGAAATATCTAATTTAGCCTAAAGAAACTTAATTCTGCCTTAGTATCGAATCTTAAAATATGATCAGAAAGTGTACGTTTCTAACATATGTAAGGAGAAAATATTTACAAAGAATTTGTTTAAATTTTGTAATAGATAATATTTTATTGTACCATACATCCAATCTAATATCATGTGATAATCAGATATAAAAAATGTTACCATCAATTGTTCATTTCTCATTTTAGAAGAGAGACTAAATATATCTGCTCTCCTCAAAATCAGAGATGATATAACTGAACTAGTTAAAATTTATTTCTAAAATTTCCCTAGAGGAGTTTCAAAAAATAAATAACTTTAAAGGAATACTTAGAAAATCACAAACATTTTAAAACAATTGTACACCCTCTATATCTAAATTAACCAAGGTTCATTTAACAAACGACTATTTTCTTTCCTTCTTTTGCTGATTACCTGCTGGAGCACAAAAAAGAAAACAAAAAACAAAAAACAAAAAACAAAAAACAAAAAACAAAAAACAAAAAAAAAAAACAGCAACCCAGCATCTTCCTCTGTTAAAGTCACATCTGCAGGAAAAAGGCTACTAAAAAAAGAATAGTCTGCTGTTCCAAGTTCATATCCTGCCAGTAGATATTTTGCAATGCTCAGGGCTGAACAATGTTTCAAAAGAATCGTTTTATATGTTCATTTAAGGTGGAAATTCTAGGCTCAGCTCAGAAAACCTAAATGGTAGTTATATGTACTAATTATTTTACTGAATAAGTCGGCCACCTTTGTCTTTGATTTGTACATTTTCTAAAACCTTATATAACAAAAATTGTCCAGTACTTCCTGTTCCCCTTGTCTTTTGCAGTGAATGTATTTACAGTTTATGATTCTCATGTGTAAATACTCATATAAAGAACAAACTAGAAACAAATTTCATTCAGAAAAATCCAGAAAATAAGAATTTGGATATATGAACAGATAAAAAAAACTATGCAGGCATAAGCAACAAGCATAATTCTAGTTGAAATGCACTTAATCTCTCAAGGTAAAAGTTTAAGCTATATAAATGTTCATTTAGTTGTACATACGCCATGGCAAAGTTAAAGTAAGAATTAAAAATTCTTAACCAAGTGATATTGTTGTTATCTTGCATACACTGGTGAAAATCGTTTTCATAAATTTCTTCAAGTTTTTATTAAAAGGATTCTCTAATTTAAACTCTGATGGCTAAATTAATATTTGTTTAGTAAATTAGAGTTTAACAGCATATGAACCAAAGAATATTTAATCTCCTGGAATAAAACTATTTACAAGATCATGTAAAATCATCTACCTAGTAGCTGTGGTACAATTCTTTATGTTTTTATGTTTATTTCAGTGTTTCCCAACACTGTGCTGTGGAATCACATGGGAGCCTTTTTAAATTTTTCAATGCCGGGACTTTATCTCAAATTGTATAATTCAGAGTATCTTGGCAGTTAGGCCTCAGAATTAACATTTAAAAATTTTAAATTGTGGTAAAAACATATAATATGAAATTTACTATCTTAACCATTTGTAAATGCATAGTCAGTTCAGTAGGGTTAACTATATTCATATCATTGTGCAACAGATCTCTACAGCTTTTTCATATGGCAAAACTGAAACTCTATACCCATTCAACAACTCTCCATTTTCATTGCCTACAGCCCATCGCAACTCCATTCTGCTTTCTCTTTCTATGAATTTGACTACGTTAGAGATACCTCTTAACAAATGGAATCATTCAGTATTTTTCTTTTCATGATGGGCTTATTTCACTTGGCATAATGTTCTCAAGGTTTGTCTATGTTGTCTCATGCGATGGAATTTTCTTCCTTTTTAAGACTGTATGATATTCCATTTTATGTATATACCACATTTTTTAAATCCATTCATCCAGAGATGGACATTGGGTTGCTTCTACTTCTTGGCTATCGTGAATAGTGCTGCAACAGACATGGGGTGCAAATATCTTTGAGATCTTGCTTTAAATCCTTTTAGAAAGATAGCTAGAAATGAGATTGTTGGATCATATAATAAATAGAGTTAAAAATTCTTTTTCAAATTTTTTGAGGACCCTCCATATTGCTTCCCACAGTGGCTGCATGATTTTACATTCACACCAACAGGGCACAAGTGTTCCATTTTCCCCACATCCTTGCTAACATTTGCTATTTTCTGAGTTTTTTGGATAATAGCCATCCTCAAAGGGGTGGGGTGATATCTCACTGTGGTTTCAATTTGCATTTTTCTAATGATTAGTGATGATACGCAACATCCAATAACATCCAGTCTAATAATGTCCAGTCAGAAATATGGGATCAGCACCCATAAGAGAAGATAATGCATAGGGAGGTAATGGCTGATATGTAATTATATAATTATATAAAATTTTTAGGTAAGGCTGCTTTGCTTCTTCCAACTCAGACTCAGCTTGCTTCATTCTTTGAAATTTTCCCAATCTCTCCTTTTTCTAAAGAATATTCTTTCAATTTAATTCTGCTCTTAAAGTATTTAATATGACTTGGGGAATGCTTTTTATTTCTTTCAGGGACATTTATGTATAAAGCCTTAACACTGTTGGATAAGAAAAGACAAGTTTTTCCCCTCACACGGTAAGGAGGAAGTGGAAAAAGCTGTAAGTTTTAGCTACAAGGCAGAAGTATGTAGGTCTGGTACTTCCACAGCCAATTTTAAAGATGACTAATAGCTGATCCCCTATTTCACCTAAGATTGACCAATTTTAGAAACAAAACAACCAACATTGATATAAAAATACAGTTTCATACAATCCAACCATTTACTTGGAGAACTGTAAAATAAAATATAGTAGTCCTCCTTTATCTGCAGTTTCATTTTCTGTGTCTTCAAGTCTGAAAACATTAAATGGAAAATTCCAGAAATAAATAATTAATAAGTTTTAAACTGCACACCATTCTGAGTAGCATGACGAAATCTCACACAGTACCACTCCATGCAGCCCGGGACCATCAATCATCCATTTGTCCAGCAAATCCCCAGTGTACATGCTACCTGCCCGCCCACTAGTCACTTAGTAACCGTCTAGGTTATCACAGCGCTTATGTTCAAGTAACCTTTCTTTTACTTACTAATGGTCCCAGAGTGGAAAGAGCAGTGGCACTGGCAATTTGGATATGCCAAAGAGAAGACAGAAAGTGCTTCCATTAAGTGAAACAGTGAAAGTTCTCAACTTAATAAGGAAGGGAAAGTCTTATGCCAAAGTTGCTAAGATCTACGTTAAGAATGAATCTTCTACCAGTAAAATTATGAAGAAGGAAAAAGAAATTCATGCTAGTTTTGCTGTTGTACCTCAAACTTCAAAAGTCATGGCCTTGTTAAGATGGAAAAGGCATTAAATTTGTGCATGAAAGTCACCAACAAAAACGTGTTCTGACTGATGGTAAATGGGTGGGTACTGTACGCAGTTTCAGTTATCTACTGGTAATCTTAAAACATATGCCCTGTGGATAAGGGAAGACTACTGTATATTTCTTATGTATTTTAGAAGGTGGAGCTAGAACTCAGAATGGGTCCCTAAAATCTACTTAATATTTGAATGATGAGACTATTCTAACATCTCGCTTGTTGTTCAGCACCCTCAATTATGTTGCATACAGCCAAGGTCCTAAAAGTAGGCCAAACAAGCAAACTACAAAGGAGTAAAATTAAGTATCATCAATCTTTATTAAAAGACACTTGATTTTCTTCATAGGAAAATCCTTTGACTCTCACTGAGTTACTAGATACTATCATTTTACACACAATTTTAGCAAATTCAACTTAGTGATTTTCCAATCTATAGCAAATGCATTTACATTGGGGATGAAGATGGAGACAAGTGTCAGCAAGCTTAATAGTCTAAGTCAGCCCTTCATACCTACATACTTACAAATTACTTGTATGCATCATTTATTACAGATTCTAAGAACTGATACTCTATGGAATAGTCTTACTCATCATCAAAGGTTAAATTTTATTAGTATGCATTCTTAGAAATATGCATAGCTTGTATAATGTACAGTTACACACACACACACATCCCTACCTTATCTGTATCTTTCTTTTGTTTTCTGCCAGCTGCTACTAAAACCTGGACTCTTTCATGAGTCACCACATAAGCAGCTCTTACTTTGGCTGAGCCCTTCCTGCCTAGTTTCACTACTCCAACCACCTGAGTCAACTGTTGAAACCTCTTCCTATTTACCCTAGGAAAAGCAAAGAATGCATCAGGGTTAGAGTGTCATAAAATGCTACAGAATTGAATCCATCTTTGAAAGAGAAAGCCAGGAAGGAAGAATTTGACAAAAAGAAACAGGAATAAGGCAGACACAGGGCCCAGCTCACAAATAACTTGTAATTTATATTAGCGAAAATATTCATTCCGCTTAAGTATTTATGACACTTTGAGGTATTATATACTATAATAACTTGTTCTGCTTTCTCCCTTTTTAAGCATCAGTAGGAAAAAATAAAGGATTTCCCTATTATCTGGGTAGTTTCATAAATTGCTACAATAGGAAATCTTCTAAGAGAATGAGATAATTAAGTTTTTGTATTAATATATTTTAAAAATTCTTTTAAAAATATGAAAATTAAAATCATCTATCCCTACTTGAAAAAAAAAACAGAGATCCACTTCTTAATAATTGCCTGATGGCTATAGATCTCCACTTGTCCCTTCTGTATTCAGAGTAGAGTTCAATCTCTCTCCCTATTGCAAAAAATCATGACCCCTACTTAAATAAAGTCTTTCTTTAAGAAAAAAACAGAACAAAAAGAGAAAAAGTTTCCTTACCCCTCTAACATAAACAAGTTTTTCTAAATTATTCAGACCTAGGTATAAAACACACATGTAAAAGTTTTTTAAATAAAAATATGTATTTGTCCACATCTTACGCTTCTCACTTAACAGAATCTTGGAGAAATTTCCAGATAAATCTCATGCTTTTCCACATAACTGGAAAACATGGTGTATTTACCTAACACCAAGACTATCTGAGAAGGTTTTCAGTATTCTGCTGTTACAAGAAACACTGACAAACGGGCCTGTGGTAACAAATTAGAATCTCATCATTAAAGTGTGAATACACCAACACAGTTAATAATACTTAGTTATAAACATTTTACACCCATCTGATAACCAAAATCTTCATTATTCACAGTTATTTTGATTTTTAAAAATTATGACTGAGATTGGAGGTAGCTTCTGATGGTTTCTGGCAATGTGCACCTCTTCTTCAGTAAACTGAGGGTTTGTATACTATTTTTTTCACTTGGGTTTAACTATTAATGTCTACTTTTTTTGATCAAGATAATCAACCATTTTGTTTTTTAATTTGGTTGACAACGTCTACCGAAGTACACTCGTATTAAGAAAATTTATCCAGGCCGGGCGCGGTGGCTCACACCTGTAATCCTAGCACTCTGGGAGGCCGAGGCGGGTGGATCGCTCAAGCTCAGGAGTTCGAAACCAGCCTGAGCAAGATCGAGACCCCGTCTCTACTAAAAATAGAAAGAAATTAGCTGGACAACTAAAAATATATAGAAAAAATTAGTCGGGCATGGTGATGCATGCCTGTAGTCCCAGCTACTCGGGAGGCTGAGGCAGGAGGATTGCCTGAGCCCAGGAGTTAGAGGTTGCTGTGAGCTAGGCTGACGCCACGGCACTCTAGCCTGGGCAACAAAAAAGTGAGACTCTGTCTCAAAAAAAAAAAAAAAAAGAAAAGAAAAGAAAATTTATCCAAAACTTGGAAACGAAAAAAGCATATTCTCTCAATTGCATACTGGGCAACTGTTTTAAGAAGGCCACCAAAGGATTATTTAATTCTTGAAGATAATATACCTGTGTTTGACCTTCCTATTTACGATGTGATTACAGCCCAGACACTATGAAGAAGTTCCATGTAACTTGTACATTTTTGTCCTGGAGAAATATAAACCCAAAGGTTATGATTTTATAACTTTCTAGAATATTAACCAAATTTTTTATCTAATCAATTTTATTCTTAAGGCATTATTTTTAAAAAATGCCTTTCCAGATGGACTATATAAATCTATTCGTTAGATGCTCTAATACCTAGCTTTATTATCTTAATGGTTCCTTTTTTCTTTTTTACACTTCTACCACTGATGTATGTTTTGCCAAAATCTTTTCAACACTGAATGTTTAAAATTTTGCCAATTTGATAAGTAAAAACTAACTTATAATTTTTTATTTGCATGTCTCTGAATACCTGTGAGGTTGAACTTCTTTCCATATATTTATTATCTATATGCAATTTTCCCTCTGTGCATGCCTATTCACATGTTTTACCTAATTTTTTATTTGATTGTCTTCTCTTTTCAATTTGTAGACATCATTTTACATTGGATATTAACCTGTTGTCTATCATTTACAAATATTTTCTCTCTGGCTCACATCTACAGTGACTTTTGCCACATAATTTTTAACGTAATCAAGTCTTTTCCTTTACATTTTCTGGGTTTCTGTTATTGTTCAAGTTTATTCAATTGTTATTCTCAATTTTTATCATGTATATGCAATATATATGATATTACATATATATGATATATACAATGAGAATATGATAATATATATGGTATGTATATGCACATATCATATATATGATATGCATATATATCATATATTACATATGTGATGATATGGTAATATATATGATATTGCATATATATGATAGAGAATAAAATCATATATGTGTATTTAAGTTTTAGACATTTAGTCCACTTGGTTTTCTTTTTTTTTTCTTTTTTTTTTGTTTGTTTGGGTTTTTCTTGTTTGTTTTTTATTTCAGCGTATTATGGGGGTACAAATGTTAAGGTTACATACATTGCCCTTGCCCCCCTCTCCCTCCAGTCAGAGCCTCAAGCCTGACCATCCCCCAGACGGTGCACATAGCACTCATTATGTATGTATATACCCATCCCCTCCTCCCCCCTCCCGTCTGCCTGACACCCGAATGGTTCCTATTTTAATTAAAAGGTTGCATGAGTTTCTGACACATATTCATTCTATATTTGCATGAATCACGTTTCCAACATGAAAATTATACACTGACATTATTTAATTTGTTTGTAGGTAGATCTATCAACTTTTTTCCTTAGGCTTTCTCATTCATTGAGGAAGGTCACCTCCATCTCTGCATTATAAAAATAAACAAAAAAAGGATATTCTCTATATTTTCCACAGATTTTAAAAAAATTTTACTCAGAATTTTACCATGAATGCTATAATCATGTAGTTTGCTCTTTCAATATATAATGAGTTATACTGATATATCTCATCATAATGAAATATGATGTACTTCCAGAATAAACAATATGGCATATTATTCTCTCAAGAGTCTACCAGATTCAATTTTTTAATACTTTGCTTAGGATTTTTACATCCATATTTTCTCCCTTTTGCTATCTTCATTAGGTTATATGTACTAATGTAATGTTGTCTTCATATAATAAAACTGGGATGCTTTCTATAGTTTCAATATTTTGGAATAGTTTTAGTAATAACTTAAGAATTTCCAGTTGCTTGTTAATGAGCTACACTAGAAAAGGCAAGGCCTATAAAACCACATGAGCCTGCTGCCCTTTTTTTTATGACAGATCTTTAACAACTCTGATTTGAGATTTACAGAAAAGTTATAATATAGAGTCCTTGTATATCCTTCACCCAGCTTCCTCTTATGTTAACATCTTGTAGAGACATGGTACATTTGTGTAAACAAAGAAGTTAGCATTAGCATAACATTATTAACTAAGCTACAGACTCTATCTAGATTTCCCCAGTTTTTCCACCAATGTTTTTTTTTCTGCTGCAGGACACTACATTGCATTTAGTGTCATGACTCCTTAGTTTCTTCTGCTCTGTGACAGTTTCTCAAGCTTTTCTCTTTTATCCCCCATAAACTTGACAATTTTGAAAAGTACTAGTCAGAAATTTTATAAACTGTCATCCCAAAATTTGAGTTTATTTCAGGTGTTCTCATGCCTAAACTGGCGTTTTGGGTTTGCGGGAAGGATACCACAGAGGTGACGTGACCTTCTCGTTGTATCACATTAGGTGGTACATTCACATTCTAGTAACATGACTTATTACTGATGATGTTAACCTTGATCACTTAGTTATTAACAGCTTTTTCACTTCATCCATTGTTATTAGTCTATTCAGGTTTTCTACCTTTTCTTGAGTTTCATTCTGATATTTATATTTTGTCAAAGGAAATCACTTGTCTCATCTAGACATCAAAAACTGTATACCTTTAAAATTGCACAAAAGCTTTGTTTATACTGTCTTTCTCAATCCTAAGGCAGTATATTATCTTCTTTCCTTTTTTCCTTGGGCTTTTTTGGAGTTTGCCTAATTTGTTCATCTGTTGTTTTGAGTCTTATTATCAATTCTAATTTTGGTTTTCTAATTTACACTCCTTTTAGCCCCCTTATTTATCACAGAAGCAATATTTAGATCTTGATAGGTGGCGAAGGTGTTGAAAATCAAGAAGTAAAGGGGAAGGCAAAGGGAACGAGGCAGATGACCAAAGCAACAGAGAATTGGAAAATACAGGGCAAGTAATCTAGCCTAGCTACGATACATAATACATATAAGAATGAACAAGGAAGAATAGATGTAAGCAACACTGAACAGGTGAGAATAAATTACTATTCAATAAATAGGTCTCCTCAAAAAACTAAACATAAAATTTTCATATACTCCAACCATTTCACTTCTAGGTATATACCCAAAAGAACTGATATCAGAGACTATAACAGACATTTATACATTCATGTTCACAGCAATATTATTCACAATAACCAAAAGGTAGAAATAGCCCTAATGTTCATCAATGGATGAATAGATAAACAGAATGTAGTATATACATACAATGGGATATTACTTATCCTCAAAAAGGAATAAAATTCTGATACTTGCTATACCATGGATGAACCTTGAAGTCAGTATACTAAGTGAAATGAGCAGGACACAAAAGGACAAATACTGTTATGATGTCACTTATATAAGGTACCTAAAATAGGCAAATTCATAGAGACATAAAGGAGAATAGAGGTTACCAGGGAAGAGGGAAATGGCGAGTTATTGTTTAATGAGTGCAGCGTTTTAGTTTGGGATGATGATAAAGTTCTAGAAATGAATAGAGTGATAGTTGCACAATAATGTGAAAGCACTTAATGCCTTTGAATGGTACACTTAAAACGATTAAGTTATATATTTTACAATAAAAAATTAAAATAAATATAAGTAGATTCCCTACTACCAGGAATTGAAGATCCTACAAAACAAGTTTGAAATGTTTTTCACTTATGTTTTACCGTTCACTGACAAAGTATTTGGCTCTCAAAAGAAGGTTTAAAGAATGAATGAGCAAACTGTTTCTTCTGTCAGGTTAGTATTGTCCTCAAAATATTCTGAGGAAGCCATGCTGTAATAACTCCTGCAATGCTTATCCCTTTTTCTCCTGCTGTTTTCTCATGAACACCCTTCTACTGCCTCCATACCTAGCCTCCACATTTAAATCTTACTCATCTTCTAAGGGTTAGTTCTCCTCCATGAAGTCTTTCCTGGTAATTCAATGTGACAGTTCTATCTCTACTTTCTATCCAAATATCCTTTTGTGCCAAAGTATGTCACTTGACTATAATTTTAGAATTTTATTTACTAACATCATCTAGCAGTTAAATAATCTACTGGACTAAGAGTGAAAGCACCTTAACAGATACGGATTTTTGTGATGCTTCTTTTACAATCTCTACATGGCCTAACACAGTGCTAAATAACACAGAACACAAAAGTGGTTAAGAGCTGAAGATCTGCTGTCAGTAACTCGATACAAAAACCAGTTCTACCACTAAATAGACTAGGAAAGTTATGAGGCTAGGTAAGTTACTCAATTTCTCTAAGCCTCACTTCCCTCACTTGCAAAGTGGCAAGAATAAAAATATTTATAACATTATGTGAAGATTAAGTAAAATAATGTTTAGAGAACATAAGCACTCAATAAAGGTTAGCTTTCAGTATAACTATTAGAAGTGTTTGATACTACATAGCATAAATAGTGTTTAGTAAATTTCTAAGAAGTTGAATTAAAAATAAAAACTTTCAATTTTGGTGAATCCACAGCACACTGGTGACAAACTTTAGAAAATATAACAACATGATTAAAGACATACTTGTTTGCCAGTTCTTAAACTATCTTCCTAACTAGACTACCTCCATGAAGTCAGGGATTATATCAATTTTACCTACTATGCCTATAGAGACACCTAGCACAGAATTTGAGAGAAACATACTACACGTAAATTCAGCATTCAAATACCTGCTGAATAAATTAGTCAAATAGCTAATATTTTATAAAATCGTAGGAGTTTACACAGATGCTCACATCACTAACAGCAACCTCTCTTCCCCTCAAAAAAATTGATTCTGCCTTCCTGAACAGTAAAAGCAGAGGCTGCATTTTTACAAAGGTCACCACATAATATCAATCTGTTTCAGTCCCGGCCAATTTTACAACATGTTCTAATCCCAGGAACACATGCAAGATAAAGAAAAAGAATCTGTATGGTACATCACACACTGGTTAAAGACTGATGACTCTGGCATTAGATGAAACTACAGTACTGAACTTCAAAGTCCTAAAGAAACTACTGTTGTTTAGACTGAAAGTGAGAAACAGTGTATTTTGGCAGTTTTATTAATTTATAAACTTAATTTGTAAGAAAAATACTCAACAAAATAAAAGATGGTGAACTTAGAGTGTTGTAAACATTTTATCAGTTTAAAACAGGTAGGGGAAATAACTGTGTTTTCTTTCAAACTATATTTGCTAATCATTTTATATGAATGTTTATTTTTCTGCTTGTTTTCTTACCTAGTTTAAGTCAGCTATCAAAACAGGAATTCCTCTCCACCTGGACCAATGCAGATAGTATCCAAACAAGTTGACAACAGCCTAAAAAAGTCATGTTTCCCATGGAATACTATGTCTTTGTTACCATTTTCTTGGTGGTAAGAAGCTTTCAGAAAAATGGTCTTGTGGTTATTTGCATTCAATTTCTCTTTCTTCAAAGGAATCAATAGCTATTTATTAAACACATAGCCATGAATTGTGCTTAAGCATTGAGCAAACTAAGAAATTAAATTATGAGTTAAGTCAGGTGCTCTCTTACATTACCTCACAACCTAATTAGATCCTCCTTTAATTTTGTTGAAAGCAATTAACTGAAAATCATACAATTTCCAAAAGGATTTACACCCAGACATAGGAACTATTTAGTTTCTAATTTTCTGGGAAGTATACCAAAATGGTTTTTCCTAAAATTATCTTATGAATATTAATTATACCTGTTACTCTTTTACCTAGAGAAAGCTTTTTCAATTAAATATTCTAAAAAGAGACTGGAAAAACTTAAAATATCCTTAAATTTCAATATACCTCTGGTAAAACAATATTTTTAAGTTTTATTTTGAAATAATTATAGAATCTCATCAAGTTATACCATACTACAGTGAGGTGCCATGTATTCTTCACTCTGTTCCCCTCAGTGGTTACTTCTTATATAACTATCATACAGTATCAAAACTAGAAAAATGACATTGGCACAGTGTATGTGTATAGCTCTATGTCATTTTATCACATGTATATATTTGTATAATCACCATCACAATCGAGAAATAAAAGTATTTCATTACCATGAAGATCGTCCCCATGTTATACCTATACAGTTTCACCTAATCCCTTCCCCTACTAAAATCCCCTGGCAACCACTAATTTGTTGATGATCTCTATAATTTTTATTTTATTTACATAATGCTATATAAATGGAATTATACATGTGTCTTTTTGAGATTTGTTTTTTTTTTTCACTCACATTATGCCCCTGAGATCCAACCAAATTGTTCAGTGTATCAATAGTTCACTACTTTTCATTGCTGAGTGGTATGTCATAGTACAGATGTACCACAGTTAGTTTAACCATTCCTACTGCTGTAGGGCATTTTGGTTGTTTCCAATTTTTGGCCACTGAAAATAAAATCATGTACAGGTTGCTGTGCAAAAATAAATTTTAATTTCTCTGGGAGAAATGCCCAAGAGTACAACTGCTAAGTCGACATGATTAAGTTTATAGTCAGTATTGTAAGTCATTACCAAACTGGTTTCCAGGGTGACTGTATTATTTTACTTTCCTACCAGCAACACTTGAGAGACTGTATCAACACATCCTGCCAATATTTGATATTGCCTCTATTTTTTATTATAGCTGTTTAAATAAGTTGACAATAATAACTCATCGGAGTCTAAATCTGCATTTCCCTAATGGCTAGTGATGTGCTCATCTGCCATTTCATGTGCTCAACTGTCACTCTTGTATCCTTTTTGGTGCCCATTTTCTAAATGGATTGTTGTTGTCTTTTGCTGTTCAAAGATTGGGATTTGAGAGTTCTTTATATATTCTGTATGTATGTCTTTTGTCAGATAGCGGTTTGCCAATATTTTATCCCTTTCTTTTCATTCTCATCACAGGGTATTTAGCACAGCAAAAGTTCTTAATTTCAATAAATTCTAATTTACCAATTTTTCTTTTATGAATCATGGCTTTTGTGTCAAGTCTAAGAACTCTTCACCAAGTTTTAGAACACAGAACATTCCCAAAAATGTTCTATGTTTTCTTCTAAAGGCTTTATAGATTCACATTTTAAACTTCAATCTAGGATCCTTTTTGAGTTACTTTTGTATAAATTGTGAGCTTTAGGTCATGATTAATTTTTTATGTGTGTATGTTTTTTGTCTATGGATATCCCATTGTTCTGGCTCCACTTCTTGAAAAGACTATTCTGCTCCACTGGACTGCTTTTCCACCTTTGTCAAAAGTCAGGTGACTATAATTGTATGGGGCTATTTCTGGGTTCACTCTGTTCCATAGTGGGTATCTGTGACATAATAAGAAATAGATAACATTTGCTCTCTGCCCCAGGTTCTAACACAGAACTCCTAAAACTCCTGTAATTTCCTGAGTGACAGGGGTCCTATGAGCATGTTTTCTTCTAATATTTTGTCTTTGACCCTAGTTCCCAGCACAGAACTCCTAAAATCCCAGAGTCATGGGGGTGAGAGGAACATCTTACACAGAGCTCCTAAATCCCTTGGATTTTCCCAGGTGACAGGCACATCTTTTTTGTTCTAATGAGGAAACTTTTGCTGGGTCCTGGTAGCTTCAAGATGGGCTGCTGGTCACCAGAAAGACTAAGTCATAATTAGAAGCAGGAAACTTTCAGTCCCACTCTGAATCCTCTGGGGTGGAGAGTGGCTGGAGATTGAATTGATATTTGATCATGCCTACGTGATAAAGCCTCCACAAAAATCCCTAAACTACAGGGTTCAGAGAGCAAATTATCAAACCTGAGGAAGGAGTTGGGGAAACTTCAATTTGTAGCCAAGTCAGACAGAAGTATGGGTACCCAAAACTTGCAACTGACATCTAAATGGGGCGGGGAGGGGTAGTCTTGTGGGACTGAGCCTTTAATCCATGGAATCTCCGGGTAATTAGTGTCAAAACTGAATTAAATTGTAGGCCACTCAGTTGGTATCTGCAGAGAACTGGAGAATTGCTTAGTGTGGAAAACCCATGTATTTGGTGTCAGAAGTGTTGTGAGTAGAGAAACAGTTTTTCTTTAATTACACCTTTCTGCCAATAAAAGTAGAGTGATTCTCCCCACTTTTGTCTTCTTTTACTGAATTGCTTTAGCTACTCCAATTTCTTCGCCTTTCCACAAATATTTTAGAATAATCTTGTCCATGTATTAAAAAAATCTTTAGGGATTTTGATAGGAATTGTGTTAAACCCATACATCTATTTGGGTAGAATTATAATGTTTACTATATTGAGTCTTCCAATCCATGTACATAGTTATGTACCTTCATTTATTTAGACCTTTGACTTTTTTTCAGCATTTTGTAGTTTCAGCTTACAAATCTTATATGTCTTTTGTTAATTTATACCATACATTTTTAAAGTAATTATAAATATATTTTAAATTTCCATTTCTATATCTTTACTAATTGATAGTATACAGAAATACAATTAATTTTTGTATATTGCTCTTGTATCCTGTAATTTTGTGGAACTCATTTATTATTTTAGTTCTAGACAAGTTTTTGTGGATTTCTTGGAATTGTCTATATACATCATCACATCAACTGCAAATAGGGACAGATTTATTTTTTCAATTCTGATCTGTATGCTTTTTATTTTTTATTATTTGCATTATTGTGCTGCCTAGAACTTTCAGATATACTGAATAGCAGTAGTGAGAGCAGACATCCTAATTCCCAATATTAGGGGTACCAGTCTTTCACTATTAGTACAATATTTCCTGTAGGCTTTTTGTACATGTTCTTTATCACGCTGAGGTAGTTCCTCTTTATTGATAGTTTTCTAAGATTTTTTTTTATTGTATCATGAATAGGTATTGAATTTTGGGGGAGTATTGAATTTTGTCAAATGCTTTTTCTACACCTTTCTACATTCTGTACTTTACTTTTTTTGTATTGCCTTTGTTTTTGGTATCAGGGTAAAAAATGAATTGGGAAGTGTTTCCTTCTGTTTCTTGGAAGAGATTGTGTAGGTAATTCCTCTTTAAACATTTGATATAATTATCTGGCAAAATCTCTAGGCATGGAGATTGCTATTTTGAGATATTTTGCATTACGAATGCAATTTTCTTAATGGTTATAGGGTTATTAGGCAGGGCAAGGTGGCTCATGCTTACAATCCTAGCACTCTGGGAGGCCGAGGAGGGAGGAGCTTGAGCTCAGGAGGACAAGACCAGCCTAAACAAGAGTGAAACCCTGCCTCTACAAAACATAGAAAATTAGCCGGGCGTGGTGGCATGCGCCTGTAGTCCCAGCTACTTGGGAGGCTGAGGCAGGAGGACTGCTCGAGCCCAGGAGTTTGAGGTTGCAGTGAACTATGATGACACCACACTGTACTCTAGCCAGAGCAACAGCACAAGACTCTATTTCCAAAAAACTAAAAGTTATGGGGGTATTCAAATTATCTATTTCATATTGGATGAGTTACACTAGTTTGTGCTTTTCAAGTCATTTATCCATTTCATCTAACTGGTCAAATTTATGCACATAGAGTTATTTGTAGTAGCAGGGTCTGCAATGATATCTCTGTTTCATTCTTGATACTGACCATTTTGTCTTTTGTTATTCTTACTATAGGTTTATCAATTTTGCGATCTCTTCAAGGAGACAACTTTTGGTTTCATTGACTTTCTCTGTTTTTCTCCTATTTTCATTGATTTCATTTAATTGATTTCTGTTCTTAGGTTTATTATTTCCTTATTTCTGCTTGGCTTATGTTTATTTTGATTTTTTTCTAGTTTTTTTGAGGTGAGATTTTAGATTATCAATTTCAGACTTTTCCTCTTTTCCAATGTAAGTATTTAGTACTGTACATTTCCCTCTCAATATTGCTTTAGCTGCCTCTCAAAATTTTGATATATTGTACTTTCACTCAATTTATTTTTATTATTTCTTTTTTGTTTCTTTTTTATTTCTTTGATCCATGGACTATTTAGAAATATACTGTTTACTTTTAAGTGTCTGGAGATTTTATCTTTCCATTATTGAGCTCTAGTTTGATTTCACTGTGGTCAGAGAACATACTCCGTAAGATTTCAATCCTTGAAAAACTGTTCAGGCTTCTTTTTGGTCCAGAATATGGCTTGTCGTGGTATATCTTCCATAAATATTTGAAAAGACTGTGTATTCTGCTGTTCTTGGGTGGAATATTCCATGTCCGAGTTTTCATTGGAAAGTCTTCATGTATCCCAGCATAAGATTGCTAATTTGCCGATTAACCAGACTCTTTATTAACAAATTTGACTACAGAAAACCATGTAAGAAACCAATTAACTCTTATATAACAAAAGAATATTAATGGAGGAAGAGATTATTCATATTACAAACTGTTATGACCTCCAGGAAATTACATATTTAAATTTGTTTTGGGAAGGGATGTGTTTATATTATTTTTAGTATATCTAAGTATTAAAAATTACTTGCATTTGGGGAAAACATTAAAATTTTCATTTATTCAGTCTGTCAA
Source organism: Lepilemur ruficaudatus (assembly GCA_963574885.1). Taxonomy (NCBI): domain Eukaryota; kingdom Metazoa; phylum Chordata; class Mammalia; order Primates; family Lepilemuridae; genus Lepilemur; species Lepilemur ruficaudatus. The sequence continues at coordinate 28,534 of CAUYRT010038580.1, forward strand.
CAAATATTTACTAAGCAACCTATCATATACAAAGGACTGTGATAGGACCAGGGTCTCTGGGAGATTATAAACCAGACATGTTATGGACTCTCCAGCAGCTTTTTCCCTGCATTAGATCACTGCCATCCAAAAGCACTTTCTGTGATGATATTACTACTTTACATCTCTATTGTCAAAGACTGTAGGCACTAGGTAGGTATGTGAGACTACTAAGCACTTAAAATCTGGCTAATTCAATAAAGAAACTAAATTTTTATAATTTTAATTTATATAGTCACATGTGGCTAATGTCTACCATATTAAAAAGTATAGCATCAGATCATAATATAGACCCCTTGCATTTATTACACCTTCCTTGTTTAAAGCTATGCATGATCTGTCTGAATTTAAAGCAGATAAGACAGGAGTGAACTGGGATACCTGGTTTCAGATTAGTCTGTGCTTCATATTTTACTTTCATATTTTCTATCATATGGGCTAAAATTGCTCCTCTACATAAGCCCCTATTCAATCTTGGCTATTTGCTTTATTTAATTTTGTTTAATAAAAAAGCCAGTGATAAGCAATTGTCTTCCTGCCTTCATTCCAAAATTATTACTAATCTTGCCCAGGTGGAGTTATTGTCCTTACTGGTTTCCTTGTCAAGGAAAAGCAACAGAAAATGTCAGCTTTTTGCATGGCTTCCTTCCATCTACATTACTGAGTGCCTACTGGGTAGTTCATTTTGCTCCTACTCACTGGGCCCAGGTTAGCAGAAGTGCAAGTCAACTATGGTGTAGATGCTATCCAGGAGATTCAGACGGAAAATCCCTGGGTGTGGCTTCTATGTATAAAACACCTTTGAACATATAAGTATAGGAGATTAAATATTTCACTTTGATGTGGTGATTTATAAGAAGAAATACATATTTTGTCTTTGCTCCTACTTCCTGGTACAGAGCTTCTAAACCCTTATAAATTTCCTGAGTGATAAGGGTCCTAGGAGCATCTTTTGTTCTAATATTTGGTCTTTGACCTGACACACAGCTCCTAAAACCTTTGGAATCTCAAGAGTGTCTTTTTGTATGTTAATGAGATGACTGGTGGCTGAGGGCTTCCAGAGAACTTCAGGTTGGGGGCTGCTTGCCAAGGGAGCCAACAATGTGATCAGAGCATTGGAACTTTGAGCCCTTCTCTCCCTGACCTTTTAGGAAGGGAGAGGGGCTGAAGGTTGAATATTAATCACTACTGGCTAACGATTTAAACAATCACGCCTACATAATGAGGCCTCCATAAAAGCTCAAAAGGATGGAGTTCTGAGATCTTCTGGGCTGGTGAACAAGGGGAGGTTCTGGGAGGTGGCATGCCTAAGGAGAGCAAGGAAGCTCTTTGACCCTCCCCTATAATTCCCCAATGCATCTCTTGCATTTGGCTATTCCTGAGTTGTATCATTTATAATAAACTGTGACCCATAAGTAAAATGTTACCCTGAGTTCTGTCAGCCATTCTAGAGAATTTCAAACTGGAGGAGAGGGTCATGAAAACCTCTGATTCATAGCTAATCAGTCAGAAGCATAGGTGACAAATTGGACTTGCAACTGGCATCTGAAGGGGAAATCAGTCTTGTGGGACTCAGCCTTTAACCTGCGAGGTCTGTGCTAACCCCAAGTAGATACTGACAGAATCGAATTGAACTGTAGTATACCCAGTTGGTGTCCAGAGAGTTGAAAATTGGTTGGTGTGAGGAAAAACTCTCACACATCTGTTTTCAGAAGAGACATACTGTACACATAGAAAAACAGTTTGTTTTTCCTTTTTTAGTCACATAACTTTAAAAATTAAGTAAATGAAGAAAACTCAGTCTAGGGATGCATATAAAAATAACATCATGGCTGGCTTTCTTATTAGAAACTATTTCATGAAGAAAAAAACATAAGCCTTCTCACTTTACAAGAACTATGCTCCTGGCAGAAAGTATATATGTGACAAATGTTTGCTCAGTGAACGTATATAAGAATAACCGAACGTTAAACACATTCTAGGAAGTTGAAATGATGGAAAAGACAGAACAAGTTCTACTGTCATTTTCTACATGTTCTTCTATGCTCAAAAAATCTTTATGGTCTCATGATACACAGAAGGAAGTTAAACCTATTAATAAACTATTAAGAGCCATAAACAATTGGCTTCTACTACCTTTACAGTCTTCTTGTCTGTTATAACCTAACATCCTTTCAAATGCAAAGTGTCAAGCAACTTAACATCCTACTTCAGTACTTTTACTAAAGCAGTACAAATGCCCTTTCTCTTTAGCATGTGTTCAAGTTCCATTTAGGTGCCAGTTACTGCTTCTACATAGCAAGTTAACCCAAAATGTAGCTTAAATTCAGGACCACTTTATTGTGCTCACAGAGTCTGTGGATTACGAATAAGCATAAAGCATAAAGAAGGGATGGCTTGTCTTTGTTCTACAATGTCGGGGGCCTCAGGCAGGAGAAGCTGGAGATTGGAGATGACTCAACAGTTGAGGGCTGGAATCATCTGAAGGCTGTTCACTCACATGCCGGGTATGTGGGTTAGGAGACTCAAAGACTATGACTGCCAACCCTTACCCTTTCCACATTGCTTGATTTCTTCAAAGGATGGTGGCCTCAGAGCAGTCAGACTTCTTACATAGCGGCTCAGGGAACTACGTGGAAGTATTTCAAAGAAAAGGGAGACAGCTGGTTCATCATTTATAACCTAGGTTCAGAAGTCCATATTCTTTTGTTCCAATCAGTTATGAGACTACTCAGATTCAAGGAAAGAAGAAAGGTATATACCTTCACATCTTGATGGGAAGATGTCAAAGAACTTTAAGGCCATGTTTAAAGACCACCACACCCCAAACTATGCTACATTTTTATCTGCAAAAAAGTCTTCACAAGCTCCTCCTAGGTAGACTTAAATTTTCTCAATATACTCTTAGTATTTTCATTATTCTCATGATAGGACTTAATATAACCACCTATTTAATTGGAGTTCCTACAGAGATGGGCTTAATAATTTGTACATCTCTTTATAGCACCTGGCATAGTGCTCTATATCAATGTCACTGACATAATTTGTTCAATATTTATTCCACAACTACAGCAAAATATATTTTGCAAACTAGTGATCTATAGCAGTGAATAAGTCAGACTTTGTCTTTGGTTCTTTAAACACTATGGTCCATCAGAATGAAATTAAGTAAGTAATTATAGTAAAACAGGAACCCAAAACATAGCAACTAACTAGAACAAGCTACTTACAAATGTTCTCGGTTGCATATTCTTAAATCTCTAAAATAGGAATAACAATGTTTACTTCCAATAAGAAACTATAAGGAATAAATAAGATGACAATGTGCTAAGAGCTTAGCATGGTGCCTAGAACACTATAAATAATTGAGAAATGTTTTTTCTAAAATGTACCAAAATATTATTAATATAAAATACCAGTTTTATATTTATGCTTTCCTGTATAAAATAGAGTAAATTTACTGTTGTAAGAACCCAAATCTCGGTGTCTTAACACAATAAAAGTCTAAAACTCATTCAATAATAATTTGGGGGCGGGGAGTGGAATGGCAGGAGTATCATGGTAGAGACAGATACTTTGTGCATGGTCATTTAGGAAACCAAGTTCCAAAAATCCCGTTGAGACCTAACTTTAAGGACATCATAGAAAGGAAAAAGAAAGAAAGCATACCCTACCTTTGCCTCAAAAAATGTCTTTTGCTCATATTCCATTTACAAAGAATAGTCACATGATCTCACATCCATACATGGGGGCTATCTGTACGACCAGGAAGAGCAAACAGAGAATCTAACTGGTCTCTGCCACAATCCCTTATTTAAGTCACTAAATACCCATTTTTCACTCTTCCTCCCAGATACAGAATGCACTCAAGCCCTCCCCTAGGAAGGCTTCCCATCCAGGACAAAATCTAGGATCTCTCCACTTCACATACAGTCTTCATCAGATCCAGATGTGGCTCTCACTGGTCCCACAATCTATGCCCTAAAAAGAAAAAAACATCTGTCCCATCTTCTCCTATACAAAACACCTACCATGGGAAACCGAGAAAGGATAACTACATTTAGAAAGGCAAAGAATGGAAGACATTCAGTTGTCACTAATCGGTAGCTCTCTGAAATCCCACTGGATATGTGGACATTGTGAAGGGAGAAAGTCCTTGATAAGACCCTAACTTTGTTATCGGGAAAAAACTCCCTTGTCCTTTGTTTTCCAGGGCTCCTGCCTTTACCCTCAACAGGTCTTCTTTATCTGTTAACTCCCGTGGCCATATATGAAGCTGGTATTGAGCAGTAGCCCTCTTCCCCTCCCTCTTAAGGATGACTTTTAGGGCTCAATGAACAGTCACATGGTTTCTAAGGCCAAGTTCACAGTTTCTCTAGCAATAAAATTCCATCTGAATCATAGCAGGCTTCCAGTCAGATCCATGTGCCAATAACCAAACCTAAAATTCTTTCTTTTCCATTATTGCCAAATCTGCTTTATTTCTTTCCTTTTTTTCCAAATGCTTTGTCCCTTAATTTACTGGTGGCTACTTTGATTTTTCAGTCTTGAGAAGAAAGCCATAGAGTTAATCTGATCTTCATAGCAATGCAGAGCCACTATCCTCAACTAAGAAGTCCTATGGGGTCTTTTTTGCTGAAATCCTTTTAAAGCCATGTTATTTTCTGGACTTGACAGTCACTTTTTCCAACTCTGCAAGGCCCTGAATTTCTGGTTCGTATTTTCTTTCACTCTTGCAAACCGAACAATTCTTTCCTAAACTCATCTTTTTCTTGACTGTATCTGGCAAAGCAATGCAATTACAACCAACGTACACTACTAATAACTACTTCTCTTAAACCTTCAATCTTGGTAGAAACATAGTATGGTCTCCAAGTTACCAAACGTAAGAGTTTTACCAAATATCCACCATATGACATGGACTACTAGCCATGCAGTATGTGCTCCCCACTGCCCAACCCTTAAGCCAATGTCACATAGCTTGGGATTTTGTTCCAGTAGCAACCCAATTCAAAATGTCAGTTTCCAGATTGATCAGGGTTAAGTAACTCTCTCTGCTGTGATATCCAACTCCAAATACACACTAAAAGTTCTCTTTTATGTCACAATCCATTTGGGAGAGGAATAGATGGCCTTTCACTATGTGATTCAATAATATTTTATCTACTAGTATCTATCCTAGGGCCTCATAAACTCCCGCTAAATATTCTGCATGTGGCCAATCAGTGAGTGAAGAGAGTATGGAAAATTGTGAAGGAGGTTTAGGGTTGGAGGTTTAGGGTTAGGTTTAGTCATGTTCATTATTTTTACTCACATTCCATTTTCAAGAGCTAGTACCATGGCCCCACCTACTACGAGAGTAAGTATATCGTCTAACAGTGTGCCACAAAAAAGAGAAAATGGTTATACAAGAATAGCTATCCAGTCTCTGTCATATGCTTACCCTGGGAAAAAAAGTATGTATCCTTATTTATGCCTAAACCAAAACTATCATCTCAAGCACACCCTCCTCAGCACACAGATAGAGAATACTAAATAAATGCATTTTCAACAGGTCATTTAGTTACTCTAGTATATATTTACTGTGTAATTCAGACATAACCATATGAATTTAATCATACTTCAAATCAAACATTTTATAATTGTTCTTTAAAGTTAAGATAGACTGGCATGATTGGTTAAAATTTATGACAGAAAACCCTTATTGCCTTTTTAGGGGCAGAACACCCTTTTCATTCCTGACCAAATACAAACAAAGAAGATTAAGATCAACAAATGAAGATTAATTATTTCTGGAGAGTGGGATTACTGATGGAAGAGGGGATACTTAAATGGAAATTTAATAACTAAACATTTAAACCTATTTTAAGTTGACAGAAACGTTTTAAAATCTGTTTAAAAGAAAAAAATTTAAATTTTAACTACATTGATCAGTCTTGTTTAAATAATTGAAAACATTTTATTAAATGGAAATAGACCCCCCAAAAAATAGTTTTTTAGCTGTTCAGCTGGAAATGCTTTACCGAGAAATAACTGATCATCTGTTTTAGTTCTACCTTAAAATAAATGGCCTACATTTTACACCTGGATAAAACAGTTAAGACTTAACAAATACTTTGAAGAAAAACATTCTTTAAGAAGCATTCTTTAAGTATGCATGTAGGCATTTAGTTGTTGTTTTTCCCCCACCCCAAGTCTGTATAAAAAGGTCAACTTCTAAGTAAAAACAAGAACAAGCATGAAATGGGAGGATAAATGACCAAATAAGTATAAAGGCAGAACTGGAGCAATTACCTAATGTGTTAAATTAATAATCACATATGACTTCAACCTTCTGGAATTGGGGTGAAATCATTATAGAAACACTAGTCAGCATTTCTAATAAGACTCCTAGATAGCCAAAGGGTTCCTCCCAACTTTCTGTGTTAAAGGTTGACATATACTTCCCTTGGAGGAGAACACATTTCTGTTATCATCAAATTCTTATATTCCAAAATACATGACTCAAGGACTCAATGACATTTGAAAACGTCTATATTCAGCTATGCATACACACACCATACTTTATACCTCTGAAAATGTCCAGTAATCCAGTTCTAAGGAGGTTCTATAATGCAGACCAGAAAATCCCTTGGCATTTTTTTTTTCTCACTTAGACATCTGCACCTTTCTTCTTCTGGTGATTAAAGACCACAAGATTACACATATCCAACTGACATCTTTAACTAGGATTCTTTTCCTTCCAAGGTTGTTGAAAGTCAAAGAAACAGCACACCTAAAATATCTTCGACAACTGTAAAGTGGTATTTGAATGTTATTATTGCAGAGTTTATTTTCTTGCATGTAAGAATAACTCCCATTCACACCATTCTTTATAGATTGCAAAGTACACAACAGATTAATTTTACTAATCAAATACGTTAACTAAAGCAGGAAATCATCAAAAATGATAAACACCTCTGACATTTCATTTTAACTTAAAAAGTAAATGTACATCATTTTAACTACAATAAAAATTTTTAGGCTTAGAAGAAATGTAATGATTTTCTGGATATTCTTCCTACTGTTTTATCATAACTTAAACTAAATTACTGAATGTAACATAAAATTATGGACTGGGAATTTTGGCTACCACAGAAGAAATTTCTAGCTTTGAAGATCATTTGAACTCCTCCTCCTCTTCATATTTAGGTCCATCAATTGCTGTCACCATGTGTTATGATTCCTACATAACTCATAATTTCATTTTCCAACTAATCATCAATATTAATCAACTATCACATGTCATCTTCACTAAACTTACAGGAACATATAATTTTATAGATATCAGTTGATAAACTATTTTCAGTTTCTTTTTGCAGTTCATTATATTCTCTAGCATTGTTAAACTTAGTCCTTGTTTTTCTCAAAGATTTAGTAAAAACTAAGCTGTACTTCTCCCGTACCTGTGGAACTGAACTAGGAATTCTATTCTATTTGTACAACTATCCACAGTGCTGATGAGTTATAAAAGATATATAGAATCTACAATTTTGAATTTAATTTATCTCAAAACATAACTTAAAATTTTTTACATTCCAAAATTCTTTAATCCAAGTGCTGAATTAAGGATGTTAAATTTATTAATTAGAAAATATCTCATATATCATCCTAATTTCCTCACAATTGAGATCTGAGGGAATAATGAGTGTCTACTGTGTTCCAGGTACTAAAAACATTAACAGAAAAATGACACCTAAACGAAGGTGAGGACAGTGACACAAATATGTCATCCAAAGTCAAAGTATACCATAAAAAACATATAAACAATGAACTAAGGATGAAGTAGATTCTGACCTAAGAAATCGAAACAAGTTCCACAGGTGCTGCAGAATCAGCCAGGGGTGTTAAATGAAAAGCAAGAAGTGGCGAGAAAGGCAATTCCAGGAAAAAGGAATACCTTGAACAAAGGCACAGAAGTCTGAAAGTCCATAATGCATTTTTGGAAAAGAAAATGAATTAAACATGGTACGAATACAGAATGTATGGAAAGAAGCAAAAAAAGATAATAGTACTAGATGAGGCTTTCATAAGAAGATAATTTATAGCCAAATAATAAAAGACCGTGTCTCCCATTATAAAAAGGATGAATTTCATTCTGCAGATAGTAGGATGTAACTGGAGCTTTTAGAGAAAGGTAACAGTGACAGAATCAGATTAGTGTTTAGGAATAATAACTCTGGCAACAGTGAAATGTAAGGAGTGATAAAATAAAGGAAGACTGAATAAGAAATTGTTATAATTACTAAGAAGAAGGATAATAATAGCCTTAAACATAAGTAGTAGAGGCCAAAATGGACCATATTCTGGGCTACGAAGAAAGGATTCAAGAAATTTAAAATAATTTGAATCAAACAAACTACATTCTCTGACCACAATGGGATTAAATTAAAAACTAATAAAAGAAAGGTATCCACAAAATCCCAAAATATTAGGAAATACAATTCTAACACAACTCTAAATAACCAATGGGTCAAAGAATAATTCAAAACAAAATTTAAAAATATTTTTAACTTAATAAAATTAAACACAACTTAATAAAGTTTGAGAGATGCAGTTAAAGCAGTGAAGTACAGCACTAAATAAACACCTTTATCATAAAAGAATAAAAGTCTCAAATCAATAACTTCAGCTGCCACCCTGAGAAACCAAAATAAGAAAAGCAAATTAACCTGAAAGTAAAAAGGAGGAGGAACATAATAAAGATGAGGATGGTAATCAATGAGATTGATAACAGAAAAGCAAAAGAAGAAATCAATGAAAAGCTGGTTTTTAAAAGATCAATAAAATTGATAGACTAATCAGGGAAAAAAGACAGAAAAAGAAGTTTTATAGTTTTAGGTTTTACATTTAGGTCTATGATCCATTTGGAGTTCATTTTTAATATAGTGTGAGATATGGACTGAAGATCACTTGTTAATATAGTCATCTGATTATTCCAGCACTGTCTATTAAAAAGATCATCCTTTTTCCACTGAATAATCTTTGTATATTTGTCCAAAAATCAGTTGTCCTTGTGTAGACAACAAAATCAATTGTCCGTCAGTTAGGTCCATGTGTGCGGATCTAAGTTTGGATTCTCTATTCTGTTCTACTGATGAAATTAATATTGTTCTATGGTCTATATTGACTCCAATATTAAACTATTCTAATCATTGCAACTTCAAAATGTGTCAAGTTAATTAGTATGTCTTCCAACTTTGTTCTTACTTTTCAAAGTTGTTTTGCCTATTCTAGGTATTTTGCATATCCATATGAATTTAAATTCCAATAGTTTATTGCTACTATATAAATAATTTCTGTATATTAACCTTATATCCTGCAATTTCCCAGAACTCATGTATTAGTTCTATTAATAGTAGTGTTTGAGGATTCCTCAAAGTATTCTACACTCAGGATCATTTTAGCTACTCTTTTCTTTAATTTTTATCCTTTTTTTAAATCCCCTTGAAATAGTTTGGATATTTTCTTCTGATCTATCTTTAGTTCACTAATGCTGTCTTCAACAATGTGCTGCTAAGTCAATCCTTTAATTTCAGTTACCATACTTTTTAAGATCTTACATTTAATACTTTTGTTAATTTCCAATTCTCTGCCACAACATTAATTTTTTCCCCTTAAACATATTTTTTTGGCTTTCCAGTTACCCCATGGTTTATTGTTGATGAGGATGCTGGTGACAGAGTTAGAAACATGGTGGGCCTCAGTCAGCTCTGCTTCCTAAACCAGCGGAGGAAAAGCTAGGGGCATGGGGACCCCCCCAGCCAGCCCCACAACTCTGGAGGTCACTTCACATGTCAGCCTAGAGCCTGAGGTTGAAAATGTCCTTCAGTCACTATTAGAGGTTCTTGATGGACCACTCAGGATCCTCGTATGCATTATGTCCTCCTAGCCCATTGTTTAAGGGCTGAGACTTTGTTGAGGACCCTATCAGGGTAGGGATTAGGGGACTAGCTCAAGATGAGGTTCCCCTTAGACATATTAAGCACAGCCATGTCTGATAGTGCCATTAGCTGAATCCCCTGTGAGTCTATTTCTACTGACTAATATTTTTCTTAGTTTTTTATTTATTTATTTATTTTGGTCACATTGTTTTATCTCCTTGAATGGCTGATTACTTTTGATTGAATGCTAAGCATTGTATATTTTTTTAAAAGTATGGTCATAATTTGAGACTCTGGGTAGTGCTACCTTCATGCAAAGTAAATTTATGCTTTCTTTTAGTAAGCAACTAGCCTAATGGCCCTAAAAATGACAAATTACCTTAATCCCATCATGGGTTGAAATTATTCAAGGCTAGAATTCAGTCCTGGTGAGGACTGATCTATTTCTAGTTCACCAATACACCTACAATGTAGTCCATTATGACACTTAAACTAAATCCAGAAACTCATTTAAGTTAAAAAGAAAGAAATTTAGCCAGCTTCTGACTCCATTAAATTCACAAAAGTCTGACTTTTGTCAGACTTCTATTTTATTACTGTAAGTTCTCCTGAAAAGCTCTCTCTCTATATATAGCCTGTGTTAAACTCTATCCAAACTTATTTCTTAATTACAAGGAACAGATAAATCATTTTCAATGAGTTATATTGTCAGTCACAAGAAAAACAAATGATAGACAGCTATACTTTTTGCAAATAGCTATAATCAGTTAACTGTTCACTATCACTCAGGAGAGAATTATTTTATACACTGGTCACATTTAATCCACACTTTAAGCCATTTTCCCTCACAAAAGAATATTCAAATATAAGAAAAATGTAAGTCATTTTTAGAAACATTAAATTTTATAACACTGTTGCTATGTTCTGCCAACAGACATATTAAATGAAGGTAAAACAAACTTAGAGTATGAAAGTGTATAAAGTGCTCTTGGTTCAAGAAAAGCAAAGATATATATACATTGTTTCCACATAGTTGTTTTTTTAAAGGAGGACTTATGGGTAATGACAAAAAAATAATATATTCATAGCATAGCAACTCTACATGCTCTTTGGTTAAAATTTCCCACTGATTTTATTCCCACATCAGAGGGGAAAGTCACATATATTTTGAAAGCTCATCTACATACAAGATCAAATAACTAAGTAACTTTTGTATTCCTGACAATTTTCAATTCCATCTTATTCTAAAATGGAGTAACTTTTAAAATGTCGTTGTAATTTTATTTTTTCCCTGCTTACTGGTGTTTTCACTTTATAAGAACAGTTACAAATGGGGAAAATTACCAAGCACTTTATACTGTTTGTATTATATCTTTTAAAAAATCCATCATATCAAACTATCAGATCATTTACATTACTGAATGTAACTGAATATCAGATTTGGTTAGATAAAACCCATTTCTATATACAGTTCACTCTTCCAAATTCCAAAGCTAAGGAAAAAAAAGATAAATTAAGATAATTGGAAAGTAAGCTTCTCTAATGTTAAAAAATTACTTCTTAAAAAAATTTCCTCATATTCATTTAAATATTTTTACATATGATACACATTTACATTTTATCATATGTAAATGCAAGTTCTTAAAATGAAATTTCAAACCACTACTCATCCATAATCACATCCCTATGCTCCTTTTCTAAAGATAAACAATCTTTAAAGAGCAAAAAACCGACAAATTCTTTTACCTAATTTAATCAGCTACTACATATAAGTAAAACTGATTTAAATAACCTTATCATATTCTCTATTTTGACTCTGATTTTTGTTGAGCCCCTCTCAGAGGTTGTCTTAGTCTATTTTCTGCTGCTACAAAAAATACCACAGACTAGGTAATTTAAAAAGAAACACGATTTATTTGGCTCGTTATTCTAGAGGTATGAAGTCCAAGATTGAGGGGCTGCATCTGGTGAGAGCCTTCCTGATGTGTCATAACATGGTGGAAGGCATCACATGACAATAGAGAGAATAAAAGAGGGCAAGAAAATGCAAGCCAGAGACAGAAAACTGGGCCAAACTCATCCTTTTTAACAGTATCTCACTCCCATAATAACTAACCCATGTCTGCAATAAAATCACCTCTTAAAGGCTCCACTTCCCAATACTATTACACTGGCAATTAAATTTCAGCATGAGTTTTGGAGGGACATTCAAACCACAGTAGAGGTGTATAGTCATTTCTGCAATACACATCTAATGTGCAAAAGCACTCAAAAACAGGGACACTAGGGAAATTTTATGTACATTTTGAGCTCTTTCTGGAAATTTCTTTCATTCTTTGACTTCTTCCCTAATGATAAGAAAAAGCAAAATGGTTGGGGTATGATATAATTAAATTATAAAAACATGTAAGACTGTAGTTTGAAAAACATCAATTATATAATCATGTTATGGGGAAAATACATCTTAGTAAGCTTTCATGTAAACAAAAAACCTGAAGAGGTGACATCAGCAAGACGGCAGAACATGAGCTTTTTACCATCATCTCCCCACAGTGCATTGATTTTGACAATCACTCACAGATCAGAGTATCTTTATGGGAGTCCTGAGGTCTAGTGGAGAAGTTCTAGCACACTGTTGTAGTAAAAACTCCAAAAGCAGACACTGAAGTGAATTTGAAAACAAAAACAAAAACAGAATAACTTCACTTTATTTGACTCACCCCTCCTGCAAGGCAGCACAGGTTAGTGCCAAGAGAGATGCCTTTGGCCCATGATTCCTCCCACAGGATGTAAAAGAGTATAGTTTGTGAACATCAACTTTCCCCAAGTGTGCTGATGCTGCTCAAGGGGCCCACTTCTTTCTCAACCCACCCAGTATACTGAAGGAAACAGAACTGCTGAGTAGCTGAGAGGTAGAAGCAGGGAAAAGAGGTGATGACTCATAGTAACAAGGGCTCAAAATTCAACAGAGGACTATGTATCCTACTATTGCATCATGGACTTCATCAAAAGGCCTACCCATGAGAGTGCTTAAGACACTCATCTGTGGGCTCCCCCCAAAACAGGTCCATGGACACTCCCCACACAAGGTTCCACAAGCCACATCCTCCCCCTGCCCCCACCCTGGCCATCTTCACTCATGCATTCCCCCCCAGATGATGAATATGACCTTTGACAAATGACTCTCAAGCAAACACAATCAGCTGGCTAAATCTCCTGGATTGAGAGAGAGCACGGAAACTTGAGCATTTTAGGGCACCTTCTTACGGAAAATGAACAGAAGGTTCTCGGTACTCGACTGGCTTTGAGGGATCGACAGAAAAATCCCACCCAAGAGGGAACAAGAGGAATGGCCTGGGTACATACATTTCAGATAAGAAATATTCAACCTGTATTTACCTTATATGGTTGTCATGAGGTTTAAATATGTAATTTTTTAAAGCTCCTAAAATAGAATTGGACACATACTACATGGTGTAAGTATTGGTGAAACAAAAACATGTCTAATAACCAAATTCAATCTCTCCATCTCCAAATCTATGTATGCCTCTTTCTATAATATTTATTTCAGAAAATGCCTCTAAGACAAAAACCTTGCATCTTTCCACACCCTAATCTCTTTTTTCGGTGAGTCCTTCAGGTTCTTGCCATAAGAGCCAACAAGATATGGCCAGACAAGGGGGAAAAACAATAAGGAAAAGGGGAAAGGAGGGAGCAAAAGGGGAGAAAAAAAGAGAAATTATGGCAGTATATACACCAAAATGTTAACAGTGGCTATCTCGGTTGAACATATTGCATGTAATCATCATATTTTTCTTTAAATACCTTTCTTTATATTTGCGATTTTCAAAAAAATAAAAATGTGTTTCCTTTGTCACAAGACGCTGTTTTTAAAATGTCTTTAATGATATTCTCGAAAAAATCTAAGTCCTTCATTAGCTGGTTCATACACTTTCTGCTACTCCCTATATCCCTTGCATCCTTTCATATCTGTATCTCTGCACAAACAGCTATCTCTGCCTAGAACATTATCTCCCTTTACCTTCACCTGGCTAATTCCTACCCACCCTTCATAACCATACATGGGTACCACTTCCTCCAGAAAGTCTTCTTATACCACAACCCTGCTCTCTCTATACCCACAGTTCCAAATCCTGGGTTTAATACCCCTTGTATATGCACCTTTAGGCCCCAGTATACACATAAAGCATTTATCACAGTAATTTCAATAATTCAAGTCTCCCTTTTTCCCTGAGAAAAAGAACCATATTTTATTTGTTTTCCTATCTCCAGCACCTAACACAGTACCTGACACATCATAGGAGATCAAAAAATGTTTGTTGTGCAAATGATTCCAAAGTCATATCATTTCTACTGTATCGTTTTGCCTCGGTAGACTTGTGTAAGAGTTAAAAAGGCAAATTCCTAAAATAACAGATTCCCAATTAGTAGGAGTATTCAAAGTGAAACAGAATGCTACCATTCTTGTTCCTTCAGTCAATCATTTAGTCATCAAACATTTACTTAGCATCTTATACATGCCTGGCATTGAGAATCCAAGGACAAGTAACAAAAAAGGGGATTCTTCTCTGGTGATACTTTGAGGTGGAGAGAGGAGAGGAGATATTGATTGAATACTCAAAGCTACTAAACAAACAAAAGTGAAGTGTCTCTGAAGTTAAGAAATACATTTTGAATAGAACATACAACAAAAGACATTTTCATGTTTGAAAGGACAGAGATGCTGAACTAGAAGTGAGATAGGTTATTTGAAGATAGCAGTTTTCAATCATTTTTTCTGGCTGCCACATACATGGACATATCCAAAGTTATGCATTCTTTCCACAACAAGCTAAACAACTCTACCATTGAATAGAGCATGAAGCCTCATAGTGGTTGCCAGTTATACTGCCTCTTCTTACAAAACAAGCCAAAGCAGTTTATTATGATTTATGAAGCCAAGAATGTCAAGAGAAACCGATCTTAATTTCCTGGCCACAAATGATTAGTCCAGGGATGACTAGATGAAGCCTGCCCTATAAGGATTCTCCATGTTGAATGATGTGGCAGAGACTGCTGTTGCTCACCCAATATCTATTTTTCCCTTTTTCCCCTACTAGATTTTATTGTGGATGGCAATGTGTCCAGTTCAAACAAACACTAAATTTTTCTGCCTCCCTTGTAGTCAGGTATCAGTTCTGGCCAAAGAGATACAAGTGGAAGTCACTGGGTACACTTTCAGGAAAACTTTTTTTAAAAGGAAGAAGGCTCAGTTGCCTTTTTTGCCCTTTCTTCCTTTTCTCTTTCTGCCTAGAATGAGAACATGAAGATAAGGGTCACATCTTACACAGGGAGAAGCAGAGAGTCAGGCAGAGCCTGTTTTTGATGACATCACAGTTATTAAATATTATATCAGCCCTAATTACCTACCTCTAGTCTTTTTTTTTTTTTTTTTTAAGCAGGGAAGAAAAATACATCCCCCGACCTCATTTAAGCCACTATAGTTTGGGCATTTTGTTATATGCAATTGAATATAAGCCTAGTGGATGCTGATGGTAACTAGTGGAACTAATTGAAACCTCTGTCCTTGGGGAAGTAGAGTAATACAATTCACTATGATAAACATAGCCAAGAGTGAAAAGATACACCCTGATGCTGAGCACCCAAAGCAGAGTTTCTGTTGTGTCACTGAAATAAGAACTCAGGGTTTAAAATTATCTGAAAAAGTCTCCTCCTTGCAACTGGACAGAGCAGCAACTAAAACACTAAAATGGCATTGCTTTCTCTTCTATTCAAAAAAGAATATTAGAATGCAGTTTAGTGAGAACAACATTATTTTAGAGATACTCTTAAATATACTTTTTAAAAAATAAAACAAGTCACAGATTTGGGTAGTTGAATTACCAGAACCAAATTACCAGCTCCCTGTCCCTCTCCAAATTCTTACACCCTTACCTGGCATGCAATTAAATAGACTCTATTCAAAACATTGTAAAAGCTCACTAAACTTTTACAATGAATGGGCAGAAATGGATATGCATAGTTTATTTAAATAGTGATAGGTACAGGGAAATCAAAGGGAAGAAATATCTAAGACTATAAAATTTCCACAGATCCAAGAATAACTAGGGGCAGTCCTATTTATATTTGGGCTTCCTCCAGTCTGATAGCTTTCCTTAGAATGTCCCTTTCATCTGTACACTTTCAAAAACACCCCCAGATTTTGTAGACGAGTCTTTAGGCTAGTTTTAGTTCCTGTGAAAAAGAAAACTGCTTCCTATAACGTTTCATGAAAACACTAGAGAACGCATAAGGGTACGGGTGAGCATACAATGTGTAGGATAGTCCAAAGGACCAGACAAATTCACTGAAGGACAAAGTTAATGTCATTAAGTAAGGTCTAGTAGGAAAAAAATGAAAGCTGAAATCAGAAATTTGAATTTAAGCAAAAACACAGTATCCAAGATGAGGGTGACAAAAAGTAGGCTACAAACATTTTTAATATGGTACTTTAAAATAAAGAAGAGTTGTAATTGCAATAACAAAACATTTTCAAAGATCTACTCTATCTCTCACTTCCCTAAAAGATACAATAAGACTAACAAGATTTAATGATTAAAACTGTACAACTACTTTTCTACATCTTGGTTCTACAAATTTGAGAGAGCAGATAAAGAAAGAAAATGAAGTTTCCTAGAATTGCTCCAAATGAAAGAAATCCTTTTTATATCACTAGGTTTTATACTGAAATCACAACATTATTTTAGAAAACATACCCTAATAATGAACACAATAGTTACAGCTAACACTTATATTATGCTATGTACCAGATAAGCATTTTATGTATAATAATTCATTTGATCCTCATAATGATTCTGTTATCCTTCATGAGGTATCATTATGATATAGATACTATTTTAATCCCCATTAAACTAATCAAAAGAGACATAGAGCCTTTAAATAATCTGTCCAAGGTCGCAGAGCTACTAAATGGAGAAGCCAGAAATAATACTCTAGGAGATTGGTTCTAGAATCCATGATTTTTTTTTTTTTTTTTTTTTGGAGACAGAGTCTCACTCTGCTGCCCAGGCTAGAGTGAGTGCCATGGTGTCAGCCTAGCTCACAGCAACCTCAAACTCCTGGGCTCAGGCAATCCTTCTGCCTCAGCCTCCCAAGTAGCTAGGACTACAGGCATGCACCACCATGCCTGGCTAATTTTTTGTATATATTTTTAGTTGGCCAATAATTTCTTTCTATTTTAGTAGAGATGGGGTCTCGCTCTTGCTCAGCTGGTTTCAAACTCCTGACCTTGAGTGATCCGCCCGCCTCGGCCACCCAGAGTGCTAGGATTACAGGCGTGAGCCACCACGCCCAGCCTAGAGTCCATGATCTTAACCACTTTACCATATTGTCTTTCTAGGTGTTAAAACTTAAGTTCACTTAGAGAGTCAAACAGGGCAAAGTTGAAATTATTTCTATCTTCTCACTATTGTCAAGGTACTGCTTCTCTCCCAGTCACCCAAATTTGAATCTGTGAGACAACTTTTGTTCCCTCAGTGCATTCCATATTCAATTATTCACCACCTAAATCCTGTCAATTAAACACTCCATTTCCACTCCTATTGTCACCATCCCGGCTATTCCACAGCCAAAAACTACATCAGCTTTTCTAGAAGCTAACAGCTCATGCCAATTTTATTAATAAAACATCTAGGTCTTTTTCACATAAACTGTAGATCTCTTACATCATAGTTTTATGGGACACAATTACAATAAAATATTTTACATTTCCCTATAAAAGTTTACTATATTAATTTTAGTCCATCATTCTAACCTATGTATTAACTTTCCCTTGCAGATATAAACCAAACACAAATTCAATAAGCATAACTTTAAAGTAAACTAAAAATAAATCAATCACATTTCCTATTCAAATTAAATGCAGAGCCTTTAAGATTTTAGCAATAGGAACAGAATCTATAAGAAAGGAGAGTAGCTGAATCAAGTAACCTTTTAACACTTAGATTATACTTTGGGGTGGGGTGCCCTTAGTTCAATTACCAAAATCATAACTTATACAACCCTCAAGGGAGCACAGTGCTTCCTTTAATCCGTCTTGGTTCCACTGAGTATCACTGAGACGTGTGGAGATTTTAAAAAGACTTTATCAAATAGGGACAACCAAACAGAAACAGGCCAACAAGCTTAAAAACAGTCCACAGTATACAATAAATCACACTACTCTCAAACCTTTTTCACTTCATGCAACATAAAGAATGTTATCCACACTAAACTACCTCAATTTATATGCTCTCAGCATTCACAAATCCTAATCAATTCCAAACCAGAGAGTCATCCAAAGCTTTGGAACACGGCTGAAGTTCCCTCATATGGATTCCTTGCTTCCAGTTCAGTTTGTGCCAGGATGTAGAAAGTGCTATCTTCTGCTCTTTCTCTTGAGAAGCAAAAAGAAATAAACATGGCTAATTCTGACCTATATCTTAGTCCCTCCTATTTTATTTCTGTTTTTAATCTGGAAGAAATGCCTCTTCCAGTGCTTGGTAACTAACTATATGACTTTAGTTTTTAGGTGAGTTCTTGCCTCCACAGACAAGGAACAGTTACCTGAACCAAAGGGCAGGTGATCGGAGATTATAGAATACAGTACATTGCTCTTGGTAGCTGAAATTTGCCACAGATATTAATCCAGTGTTATATGTATTGGATCAACTTTACATTATCCAATGCCTTGCCATGTTTTCATATCCTTGCAGCACTGCAGCTCATACCCCATGATTGCCAGAGTAGTAGCAAGAGCTCGTGGTTCCACAAGCAACAGTTGGCACTAGTTTCCAGTCTTCAATATGACCTTTGTAAAACTAGCCAAAAATAACGTCCAAAGATTTGCCAGAGTTGGAATTTCTTTTTGAAAGGCAGAAGACAACGTAATTAAGATCCTAAAAGTACACTGCCATAGTATAACATTCAGCACTACATAGGACCAAATACCCATTTTAGTCACTTCAACTAGGCTCAGTGTCTAAAATCTCACCTTTAGTATAATGTACTTAAATGGGATGGAAAGATTCCACATTCTGTCCTGCTAAGTTCTAGAAAGTCAAATTTTATTCAGTTAAGAGTTCTATGTTTATAATTTAACGACACATGCAAACATTTTAGGATCTCCAACTCTTGAAAAAGGAGAATTTGAGTACGTATGTATTTTAATACAAATTTAGCAAATAGGCTTTTGAGAAGAAAAAGACCTCATAGTATTTTCAAGTACAGAAACTACAACTAGACTTTTAGCACAGGTCAAGTTAATGCTCTTATAAATTCACAGAAAAGAACAAGACCCTTGTAGATAATGTGTATAAATCAAGATGAGTATAGACAGAAGAGAAAGTTCACCATCACTATAAAAACTATGTAAGACTGAGTCTATGAGGGCACAGGCCACATCAGTGTCATTTATCACTACATTCCCAGCACCCACCACATTAACTAATATAGGCACTAAGAAAATACTTAATGTTGAATGAATCATCAAGTATTTAAAGTAAACTAAAACTAGATGATCACTTTGCAAGGGTATTGTATACAAACAGATTTAATCACCAAAAGGAAGGTTGGAATTTGACCAGGAAATCTTTAAGGTTCCTTCCAAACTCCAAGACTCCACAACATTTTCATCACATCACACTCTATTATAGGAAGGACTATCAGGGACATGTCTATCAATAACCACAGGATGCATTATAACCTACCAGTCAGTTGTTTTATACAAATATTTGTCAAGCAGGGAAAAAAAAGAAAAAGGGCTGAAAGAGAATCACTAAACATTAGTGATCTTATAGGACAAATTAACTTTGTTTAGATATTTCTGTATTTATACACTAAAAAATATTAGTCTAAAAATGACTAGGTCTATGAACTGTATTAAAAGAATAAATTAAAAATGCTATAATATGTATACTAACTAATAATTAGGAAAAAAATCCTTGGTATAAAAGCTACATCAGGCCAGGCGTGGTGGCTCACACCAGTAATCCTAGCACTCTGGGAGGCCGAGGCAAGCAGATTGCTCAAGGTCAGGAGTTCGACCAGCCTAAGCAAGAGCAAGACCCTG
>CAUYRT010038585.1:0-30959 GCA_963574885.1 Lepilemur ruficaudatus
TGGGGCGCTGAGGCAACTAAAGTTGTGAGTCATGAGCTTCAGGGAAGCCAGAGTGACAGATGGAGGCAGGATCTGGTGAAGGCTGAAGCCAGCCAAGTAAGTAGCCAGAGAAGAAATGCCAAGTCAGGAGGCTGAAGGCAGGCTTCCTCCCCCAGAGCTGAGGGAGAGATTATTCTAAAATGGGAGGTGGGAGACAGAAGATGGGATTGAGTGGCTGTGGGGGGCTGAGGCAGAACATGGGGTACCAGTTTCACAGGCCGTGGTATGGGACCAAGTCACATCAGCCACAATGTGACGCCTTTGAAGACCTCCGCTCCACCTTGCCCCCAGCTAAGCTTGCCTGCCTTTTTCAAGTAGGCAGCAAGCAGCCCCCTGACACTGCCAGTCTCTCAGTCCTACAGTTTGCCCTGTGTTCTGCTCACACTCTTAAGGGCTGCTGTGCTTATATCCTACTCTTGCACCAAAGCTTCCAGTGTCTTGCCCTGGCCTCTGTACAAATGCCATGTTGCTAACCTTGGTGCTCGGGGTTTCCACACCAGGCCCCAAGCAGCCTAGTGGCCTTTTCTCCAACCCCTAGAGTCCCACATCTTCTCCTCCAGGCATTTCTTCCCCAAATTATCTGACCCCTTCCCGTTTCCAAGCTTGAATGCACCATCCCTCCCACCTACAAACCCTTTCCCTCTTGCTGCCTCAGCAGGTTCTACACTGTCAAAGAAAAATCAGAATTGAAGTGGTAAAAATAGATTTCACTCAAGACTGTCATAAGAGGGGGAAAGATAGTTCAGTATAGCACTGCGCTCAATTCAGAACACAGCATGGGCAAGTGGGAGTTTACAGCCAAGGAACAGGGTAGGGGTTGGTGGAAAATTGCTAAGAAGACCTGGCATGGTGGCTCACACCGGTAATCCCAGAACTTGGGGAGGCCAAGGTGGGAGAATCGCTTGAGGCCAGGAGTTCGAGCCCAGCCTGGGCAACATAGTGAGAACTCGTCTTTACAAAAAGTAAAAAAATTAGCTGGGGACGATGGTATGCGTCCAGGAGTTCAAGGTTGCAGTGAGCTATGATATGCGCCACTGCACTCCAGCCTGGGTGAGAAAGTGAGACTCCATCTCTGGAAAAAGAGAGAGAGAAAGAAAGAAATGAAAAAAAGGAAGGAAGGAAGGAAGGAAGGGAGGAAGGGAGGAAGGGAGGAAGGGAGGAAGGGACGGAGGGAGGGAGGGAGGGAGGGAGGGAGGGAAATCACTCAGAAGAAACATCGGGGTAAGGGGGATTCTGGCTAAACCAACCAAAGTGCACAGACGGGCCTAGAAGAAGGTTCAGAAGCCTGACTTAAGTTTGGCCAAGCAAAGAGTTTTTGCCAGGAAACCATGCAAACCCCTTCTCCGCCATGAAGCATTCCAGGACTGTGGAGCCTACAGTTGTGGACCCTCATCTGAATGCCTGTAGCTCTAACCTGTTATCAGTTTGGGATTAATGTCATTTGTAGGATGTTGTTGCACTGTTGTCTTATCATTTCCATGATTTAATTTTCTTTCTGTTTGTGGCATATTAATGAAAAGAATGTGTCACATTATTGTCTGCACTTCCCAAGTGACAAGAATGATGCCTCAATTATAGCAACACTTAATAAATATCTATTAAAATTGTTGGATTTACCCTTCCTTCTAATCTGTCCTCAGAAAAATAATTCTAAGGCAAGAGGCAGCATGGTACTGGGCACACTTCAGAGCCACACTGCCAGGGTTCAAATCTTGGTGGCACTGCTTACCACTTCTGTGACCTCAGGAAATTACTTAACTTCTCTATGCCCAAACCCCACCCACAGAGCTGTTAGGATGCCTAAATAAACTAAGGACTTAGAGTCTTACCCACTTGTAGTAAATTCTTCATTAAAAAAATAGCTATTATTAAAGTAGAAGTCAAAAATACATTTGATGTTTACGAGTTTTATATCTCCTATTTGGAGCAGTACTGTGAGCCAAAATAATCTATAAAAATGTGAATAATTAAATTTATTATGTCTCTTTAAATGCCTGAATTAACTCAAAATGTTTTTCTTGCATATGAACTGATGTCGTGCAATTTTTTGAGAGTCATTAAACATATTTTGGTTGACTCTCCAGGGTTCAGGGTAAGTTTTACAGTCTTGGAATCTATAAAAGAACTAGAGTCCTCTGGTGCAACAAAAGAAGCTAGAAAGAGAGAGACGGGGAGGAGAAGAACAGATCTGCCCTCCCACTTTCCTTCAATTGTTCTCATTCCCCAAAATGGGGTTTGATTATTTTTAGTAACGAAAATGTTGCCATAGCCCAATTCAAAATCGATTTATTAAAATTGACAGATTATCCAGTCCTTTACCATAAAAGGATGCACCCACACTCTCAGCAAGCTTTTCTCCAAGAAACCTGGGGTTGCAAATGCTTTCCCAGAATGCTATCAATTTAAATGATTGAAAAAAACAACACATAATAAGTGACAGATTTTTCAAATCAGATAAAGATGGGAACCAGATTATCTGTCTGGGGGTGATAGATTGCAGCAATAATAAATTCACTTGAAGACACTGGATCAATTTTTAATCAAGCCAAGAATTATTATTGCAGAAAGATAAAATGACCCATGAGAAGATGCCTTAATTTTCCACCAATCAAATTATAGCCTTTCTAAATAAGATGTAATGAGATCCATGGAATATCCAGGTTACACATCCCACCTAATTACCCATGTTCCCTGTCATGTAGTGATATACTAGTGGTAAACTGACCTCTGAATTTGCCCAGATGAAAAGGTAATTAGTTTTTCCACCAGGCTGTAGTGAAAATAACAGCGGTGACACATGTCATCTCCTTCCACGAAGTCACAGTCTCTGAGGTGTTTGGTCTTAAAATATACAGGATATGACCTACTGGGTAATAAACTACACAGTCATTAAGTGAAGCTTGTGTCTGACAGAAAAACAGCCACCATCTCTAAGTTGAGAAAAAAAAGGCCTGGAGGGAAAGCAAATCAGTCTATACTTGACATTAAACTTTATCAGCAGGGAGCGAACCCCGTTCCCACCCTCCCCCCGGAACCACCAATCAGGAAATGGAGCTTGTAATTACTGACCATTATGAAGACCCTGTAGAAAGGTCAGGCCCATGTGCTCCATCTACCCACTTGTTCCTGCCAACCTTCCAGGGTAAAACTCCTCGATTTGGGGTCCCTCCGAAATCAGCTTCCTTTCCCCTTCCAAATGCTACTGACAAGAAAGAGCATCCGTGTAAATCTAAGCATTTCCCTGAGCAAATCGCCACAGCACCCTGCACCATTCATTCAACAAACACCCACAGTTGTGAGCAGACATTCCTCCTTCCCTTTCTCTAATTCTTACAACAGATAATCCCACCAGCCTGGATCAAACTTCTTCATCAAATGTACTTGTTCTTCAGCCCTATCATGAAACACACAAGCGAGCTCTGACATAATCGTGTCAGGATTGCCTGTATTTATCAGACATTCATTCATTCATTGTTTCTTTCAATCCATTCTTAATGTCTAAGGCTGTAAAAGATTACTAGTAAATTGGTGACCCAGGGTCATGTTTAGAGTCCATTATCAACAGTAATCAGCTGCTGATTTGAAATGACGGTCCCTTTAATTTATTCCTGTCATTAAATCCTTTGAAGAACTCCTTACATTTCCCCAAGAGTATGTGAATTGCAAAGATCTTGCATTTTCAAACAATGCAAGGCCACCCCAGAATTTCCCATCTGATACCTCTCAAAAATGACACAGAATCTTTTAAACTAATGAACTGTAAACTTTCACCAGGCTTACTATCCAGAACCCAATGAATGCATTTACTATGAGATTTTTTTTCCAAATAATGATATTTGTCTAAGTTTTTGTCTTTTTAATCACTAAATATACATTTAACTCATTTTTGGTAATTTGTGAGCCTTAAAATCACCAAATTCAGATCATGCTTATAGTAACGGAAAAATAATGATTTTATAATAAAAAATTACCAATTATCCTATCTAACACCAGATGTCATTTCACTCAATTGCAGATCTCAGCACCGATAATCTTGAAATTTATTTAATAATAATAACTGACATATATTAATTGTTTTGTTATCTTTATCATTTAGCACATTATATATGTTATGGACTGAATGTTTTTGTCTCCCCTAAAATTCATATGTTGAAGTCCTAACCCACCATGTGACAGTATTAGGATGTGGGGACCTCTGGGTGGTAATTAGGTTTAGATGATGTCAAGAGGTGGTGCCCCAGTGATAGGGTTAGTGCCCTTATAAGAAGAGGAAGAAACACTAGAGCTTCCTCTCTTTCTGCTGTGTGAGAATACAGCCAGGAAAAGAGCCCTTACCAAGAACCAAATCCGTTGGCACCTTGATCTTGGACTTCCCAGCCACCAGAACTGTGAGAAATAAACATCTGTTTGTTTAAGCCACCTAGTGTATAGTATTTTGTTATATCAGCCCAAATATATTATAAATATACTATATAATAGTTATGTGTTGTATTACACTTAATATATAGTAACATATAATGCATGAAATATTAATAATGTCAACAAACAATCTTTTAGGCACTTTGTTAACAGTTTTATAGTCATTGTCTCAACCCAGCAGCTCAAGAGGTAACTCCTTTATTCTAATTTTACAGTTGGAAAAATTAAGGCTTGAAGGAGTAGCTAAGTCATGCAGTGTCTCACAAATAATGATAACCCAGGCAATCTTCACACTTAAGCACTAAAATACAAAGTAAGCTTTCTGGGAAATTGGTCAAGTTCATTTTCAGTTAGCCTTTGACTAGGATTATAATTCCTGGACAATGGCCACTGCTATGATATCTCAGTAGTGATTTTTCCCCCCACTTTTATGATATCTTGGCTTTCGTTGTTACTGCCTCCTCCAAGTGCTCTATCTTGGAAATAATTGGCTCACGCACAAAGAGAGTTATCTTCAATTTAATGAATTCCAGCAATTCATCGTTTTGCTACCCCTTCCTTGCTAATTTATTAGTAAGAATTACAATGAAATTGGCATGCTATATAAATTCTTCCATATTCTCTTTACTTTAAAATATTGTCCATGGTGGTCTCAAAAGGTGATGCATCAAGATTTATGGTTTATTACCAGTAACATAGCTTTAGCCAATTGACCATAAAAGCCAACTATTTTTAAGTAATTTAAAATGCCCATTGTGGTGATAGAATATTTTCTTGAATATGTCTTTGGAATATTAATACTTTCAAATGTTCCTGTGCATTCTTGTACTTGATCAAACCAACTCCTAC
Organism: Lepilemur ruficaudatus; assembly: GCA_963574885.1. NCBI lineage: Eukaryota > Metazoa > Chordata > Mammalia > Primates > Lepilemuridae > Lepilemur > Lepilemur ruficaudatus. Next base: position 5,308 of record CAUYRT010038585.1, read on the forward strand.
ACATTGGTTGAATATATGCTGCTCCCTTTAAGGATAAAACTGGATAATTATTCAAACATAGACAATTAGTCATGGATATATATTACTTGTCTGTATTAATTATCTGTACACAGGCCAGTAGTTCAAGAATTCAACAGTACATAGTTTCAAAAATCTTTATCTTTTATCAATGAAAATCATTTTAAACAGTACAGCATTACAAATCTGTTGATTCTCATAGTCTAAACAAGTTAATATAAAAACTGTATTGTCACTCATGTGTTTATATGGCCAAAAAGACTTGACGTTAACCAATAAACTTTCTCCACATCACTTTCATTGACTTGCCTCCTATTATTAAAATATTGAAAACATCCTTTCATAGGGTGACCAGCAGTCCCAGTTTGACCAAGCCTGTCCTGGTTTTAGCACTGAAAGTTCTGTGTCTTGGGAAACTTCTCAGTCCTAGTCTCCTTCTAAACCTTCCTTCAGCCACCCTTCTCAGAGCTAATCCATTTTAACCCCATAAAGTCTGTTCTTGAAACGTGTTGAAAGCACCACTGATACACAATCCAAACAGCTTTTTCCAAAACTGTATTATTCCCAATATGTACAACTCTGAAGAAATTTCTTCCAGCACACAGATCAACACAACAGAACCTGCCAGCCAAGGTACTGGGTGCTGAATTCCTTCCACCTGAAAACTAAGACAGGATGGTATCAGTGAAAAGAAGTCTAACTTTTTCAGATATACACCTCTTTTGCCCAAGAAAGCACAATGAATGAAGGTTTCAACAAAAAAGTGAAAGTAGGAAGACATTAATGTTTGAAGTGAGAAAGGATAATAATTAATTTTTAAATAAGGTAAATTTGAGATACCTTTGGGAGAGTCAGACAGGTATATCAAGTAGATATTCATATATGAGGCTCTGGAGCTGAGAGGAGAGATTGGACTGGAAAGACAGGTTTAGGGGCCTTTGGATTATAGGAATAAGTTGAAATGGATGAGAAGTGGAGTGGATGGGAAGACCTGGGGAGAAAGAGGAGGCAGAGGATGAATACCTTGCCTCAACCCTCGAATTGTATTGATTCTTAAACTGCCTGACCTTGGATTCTACTAAGCTAATTTCCTCTGTATTCACCTTGCTGAATTTGAATTCGCTGGTTATTCTTCTGCAGAGTGGACTATGCTGAACCACTCCTGGGAGGCCAGTTTTCCTGACCCGCTCAAAACATCTTCTCTGAGGCACACTCTAAGGTTTCTTACCGCTGGAGCCCTGAGGTCGTTAAAATTCATATTTGAGCAATTCTTTCTTTCTTCCTCCCTCCCTCTATCCCTCCCGTCCTCCCTCCATCCCTCCCTTCCTCCCTATTTTTCTTTCTTTCTTTCTTTCTTTCTTTCTTTCTTTCTTTCTTTCTTTCTTTCTTTCTTCTTTCTTTCTTTCTACAAATATTTATTGAGCACCAATCATGTGTCAGGCATTACTCCAAGCACTAGAAGGAATGAACCAGAAAGCACAGTATTACTACAAGATATACGCAAAGGTTACATTTAAGAGAAGTAAACTAATGTGTTATTTTTAGTAATTTTGAATTTTTATTTTAAGAGCATAGTGGCAGAGCTATTGAAGCCTCTTGAGCATGTTCCTTTAAAGGGAAGCTGAAGAGCACCATATGGTTTCTGAAGGTGTGGATTTTCTCTCTAAGTCATCAAGCACTAGCATTAAAGCACTGGATAAACATGAAATGTGTTATTAAAGGAAGACACAAGAGTTTACAGCAAGCTCAAGTCTCAAAACTATACTGACACAGCCCCAAACATTACTTGCTCCAATGTAACCATCCATTCATTCAGCATTCTATAGAACAAAACATATCACCCTTTATAGTATCCATACTTGCTCATCCAGTGGTCTGAAACCGGCTGTTGAGTGGCAGCAAGTGTTTCTGGGGGCTATTGCGTCAAGGTCCCTGGGATGCTTTCTCTAATGCCTCTACTTGTTAATGGGAAGTTCACTGAGATAATAAGAAGGCATATGGTTGGCTCTTTTTGAGAAACCTGGGCCATTCAAATCATATATTAAAATGTCCTCCTCATTTCCAAGAAGGAAAGAAAAATGATTCTTAATTAAATGTTTAATGTTTATTATAGCTAGAATATTAGTTTTAGGTCAAATTTATGATGCATTAGATTTGTACTTCCTATGTTAGATAGACTTTATAGTTCATTGAGATTTCTTATATAATCAATGTGTACAGTATATTTGAGCCCAATTTATATGACAGAGTATAATTGTATTCTTTAAAATTATTACAAAGGTTTATAGCTGTCGCATCTTTGCTTTTTATGACATATTTTTGTCACATCTATGGTTTATTTAATGGCAAGTCCTTGGTCGGGATTGCAATGCCCAATTATGACATTGTTCTTATGGGAAAATGTGACTGCTTTATAATATAATTTCCAGGAATAGATTGTGGTCTAAGGCAGAGACTAATTGTGCTTTGAAGAGAAAAATTCTTAAGCGTGTATGTGTGTGTGTGTGTGTGTTGTGCATATGTAAAACCCCTTCTCTAACCAAGACATATCACTGGGCACCCTCTTCCACCACTCAGGCTTTGATGGACAGGCTCTGAACTCTTTTGAGATGTTTTATGCCATTTGGGTTTAGTGGTGGTGATGGAAATTCTACATCGGATTATGCATACATCTATCACACACACCCCAAGAACAAAAGCCATACTGGCTGCTAAGCTACCACTTTCCCATTGCAATCAACAGGCAATATCAGTAGCTTTAAGCAGTCCCTGGATTCTGGCCATTTTTAGTGAGTGAAGAGTAAGTTCAGCTGCTTCCACTGAGATGGATTTACAGAAGATCAATGGCACAGAACCCATCTGAAAAATCCACAACTCCAAAGTTCAAGTCAGTGTGATGCTGGATGTCCCTTGATATTCCTGATTCCTCGAATGCCCACATTTTATTTACAAAGGTTTCTTATCCTCTGCACATATGTTCAATTCTTCTAGAAGGATTCCCTGAAAAAATATTATTTAATATAACCTAGAAAATTGCATCAACAGTCACTTTTGAAATTAAAAGTGCCCTTCTCATTCACTTAACAAAAATAATGTTTTTTCCATATGACTACAGAATGAGTGAACAATTGCAGGTGTCTTGAAAGTTTGGAATACCTAATAGGACAGAGGTGTGGAGAATTTCTAATCAGCCTCCAACAAACCAACACATTTGAAACATCAGAACACAATTAGGCCATGAAACTTTGTAAACTCACAGATAAGTCATCCTTCTAAATCCCAAGTTTAAGCAGTTTCAGTTTAGTAGAATTATTTGATTGCTCAAGCCACAGGGCATGACTTGATTGGCAGTGGTAGTAGCAGAGTCCATGCCAGGGGATGTGCCTGGAAGTAAGAGGGCAATGACCCCTGTCAGATGGAAATAACAGGTGCTGTGACTCTAGTGATAAGACTGTCAGGCTGGCTAAAAATACAGGTATGAAAGCTGGTGAATTACACTGGGAGAATGGCAAGTGTCCAGTGAGTGTATCAGCTAGGATTCAGCTGGAGCCAACAGAAGCAACTGTAGCTTGCTTCAGCATAAAGTAATTTATTACTGGCATTAGGTGGCTTAAACCACCTATGCAGAGCTTCCAGGAATAATTCCCAGTGTCCTGCACAATGGAGAAAAACGTTACCCCTGCAGCAAGAGGCTAGTGAATGTGGAATGGGGCACCTCTGGCCTGATCTGCACCAACCGAGTGGATGCCTCCTGCCCTGCTTCTCACTCTACACTACTCAGCTCCAAAAGCTATGCTTGTGCACAAGGAGAGCCAAGTGGTACACAGAAACCCAGCTCTAAGGAGTTTTCTCAAGCAGCTTTTTGTTTTCCAGCATCTGCAGCACAGGAGACTGAGAAGGTAAGATCACGGATGGCAAGGAAAGTTGGAGTCGACACCAGGAATCTAAATCAGCAGCAGAGTGAGAAAGCTTCAAGGACCAGGATGGGATGCTAGAAAGGAGAAAATCTGGCTCCTTATCCAAGAAGGTGGACTAGGCCAAGAAGGAAAAAAAATCAAAGATGGGAACTTACCTAAGAAGCCAGGAGTCAAGTTGGAAGGTATGTGGTAGAGACTCTGTTCTCTACAGTCAACAACTTGAATTTCTCCCTAAGAGGAGAGGCTTACTAGCAAGACTGCAGTCAGATGTTGTTTATCTGCTTATTTATCCAAACAAGCATCAAGGAGCTTCCTGGTAAGGTGATCCCTCACATACTTCAAGGAGCCAAGGTTGCTACAGGGGACACTGCATAGAAAGAAAGGGGTGGTCTTAACTGGGACCCTGGCCATAGTCTTACTAAATTTAAGTCACGGCATCTTCTCTAAGCCCTGACAACCTGCCCTCCCTAGGGGACAACCTGCCATGGCATGCAGGATGCAGCCAGGGCTTGGCAGATAGCAGAAGCTCCACCAAAGGGGAGATGAGGACAAAGTCTCTTGCTCAACCAGTAGAGCAAACAGCTTCACTCTCTGCAAGGTCAGCCACTGCTGTCATTGCCTTGGGTCCTCTCAGCAGTGTTTCACCCAATGGACATTGAAAGGAGGTTGCCAGCCCCTAGACTGCAGAAATTAGAAACACAGCTCAGGCCTTCTTCATGTGTGTATATGCACAGCCTTTACAGCCAATGTCTTTACAACCACTCTCAATAAAACCAGATTGGTGAGCAGACCTGTGACCTCAGTGTACCCCAGTGTTCTCTAAGGCCAGCTCTACTCTTGCATTCCAGGGGTCTGCCCAACTGACAGTAACATAAGCAATGCAGTTGTTATTCAAGGTGTCTTTATATATTGTATTTGCTCCCCACTACAACCTTGGAATAGAGGCAGGAAAAATATAAAAGTTCCCACTTACGGATTCAGCATAGGTGAAGAATCTGCACAGGGTACCCATGTTAATCCCAGACCAAAAACCAGGCCCACTAACTATAGCTCCAGGGGTGACACCCATGAATCCAAGCTAGAGCTTCTGCTATTTAGAGCCAGATCGCAGGAGCAAACAGAGAGGATTCAGAGGCCCAGCCCTGAGCTTGACAGATCATCAGAAGTCAGAGGACCAAGCCTCCCCAAGAAATGGTGAAATGCTTCTTTGCGAAGAAATCTTCTTAAGGCACATCAACCTTTTCTGGGTAATATGGGAGCAAAATAATTTAACACTGTTCTGAAAACAATTTCAGAATTGAGTTGGAAAGAACAGTGAAAAGGAAGGGGGAAAGTCTAATGCCAATTTCCACTTGTTTCAGTGTCCATGCCCTGCTGAAATCTGATTGACTTTCAGACACTCTCCTGTGCTGAAGTGCTAGATAGCCATGTCTTTCAACTATTTTTTTAATCATTCTAATTAAATATTTTTATTAGATTTTATTTTCCAGCTGTTTTAACCTAATAGAATTTTTTTCTTTAATTTCAAACTATATAATCCTTTTCGACTGAACAGTGATTATCTTTCCAGCCCAATGGCCTTTTCCTGTCAATGGCAATTAAATCCACAAAGATGATTTCTTTCTAACATTTGAGATTCTATTTTCCCATTGCACATCAGATGTTTTGCTCAAGTCAAGCAAATTTTGTTGGGAAAATTTTATCTGATAAGACAGGATCCAAAATTCCCAAATTAAGATGCAAACCTTTTAGGGGTGTGCCAATGGCATGTGTTTCACTGTGTAACTCCTATAGAGCTTTGTACATATTTTTTAATCATTTTTTTAAATTTCAGAATATTATGAGAGTACAAACATTTTGGTTACATATAATGCATTTGCCTTGCCCAAGCCAGGGCTACAAGTGTGCCCTTCCCCCATACAGTGCGCTCCACATCCATTAGTTTTGAGTTTACCCACCCCCACTACCCCCTCCCAGCTGACCAGCACCCAGTGAATAGTACTACCATGTTAGCACCTTATGTTAATCAGTTAGTACCAATTTGATGGTGAGTACATGTGGTGTTTGTTTTTCCATTCTTGTGATACCTCACTTCGAAGGATGGGCTCAATCTCTATCCAGGATAATATAAGAGGTACTAGTTCACCATTGGTTTTTGTAGTTGAGTGGTATTCCATGGTATACATATACCACATTTTATTAATCCACTCATGTATTGATGGGCACTTGGGTTGTTTCCACATCTTTGCAATTGTAAATTGTGCTGCCATAAACACTCAAGTGCAGATGTCTTTATTATAGAATGCCTTTTTTTCCTTTGGGTAGATGCCTAGTAGTGGGATTGCTGGATCAAATGGTAGATCTACTTGTAGCTCTTTCAGATATCTCCAAATTACTTTCCACAGGAGTTGTACTAATTTATAGTCCCACCAGCAGTGTAAGAATACTCCAATCTCTCCACATCCACACCAGCATTTGTTGTTTTGGGACTTTTTGATAAAGGCCATTGTCACTGGTGTTAGGTGATATCTCATTGTGGTTTTGATTTGCATTTCCTGGAGACAGCAGATACTTGGCTTGTGATTTTTTTATCCACTCTGCCAGTCTATGTCTCTTCAGTGGACAAGTCAAGGTATTAACATTTATTGAGAGAATTGATATTTGGGGTAGATTTCTATTCATATTGTTGGATAAATTCTGATCATTTTGTTTTACCTCTTGAGTCATTGTGGAATCCAGGTTCTGGACTTTAACTCTTGAGTGACTTTACTTTGGTGGGTGTCTATTGCATTGTTCAGTGTGTAATGCAGGTCTGAGCACTTCCTGCAGGGCAAGTCTGGTCTTTGCAAATTCCACCAGTGATTGCTTGTCCATGACAGTCTTTATTTCTCCCTCGTAGATGAAGCTTAATTTTGCAGGGTAAAGAATTTTAGGTTGGACATTATTCTGTTTTAGAAGATTGAGGATGGGTCCCTAGTTCCTTCTGGCTTGTAAGGTTTTAGTTGAGAAGTCTTCAGTTACTCTGATAGCTTTTGCTTTGTAGGTTATCTGCTGTTTTTGCCTTACTGTTCGAAGGATTGCCTCTTTCATGTTTACTTTGGCCAGCCTAACAACTACGTGATGGGGTGATTACCTTTCACATTGAGTCTCTCAGGAGTTCTGTGTGCTTCTTGTACCTGGATATCTAGATTTCTGGCCAGGCCAGGCAGGTTTTCCTCCAGTATTTCAAGAAATAGATTTCCAGCCTTTGTGTACTTTCTTCTTCTCACTCCAAGATGCCTATAATTTTTATATTTGGTTTCTTTACATAATCCCCCATTTCTTGTTTGTTTTGTTCTTATCTCTTGTTTTTGTGTTCTTTTTCTCCAACTGATTTCTTTAGCACATAGACATTATCTTCAAGCTCTGAGATTTTTTTCCTCTGCATGATCTATCCTATTCTTAAGGCTTTCCACTGTGTTTTGTAGTTTCTTGAATGCCTCTTTCATTTCCAGTATTTCTATTTGGTTCTTTCATAATATTTTAATTTCTTTAGAGAATTTTTCATTCATTTCCTATATTGTTTTTGTGGCTTCTTTGTGTTGGGTTTCTATTTTTTATTCAGTTCCATTGAGTTTTCTTACAATCCATATTCAGAATTCTTCCTCCATCATCTTAATCATTTTGTTTAAGTTGGTATCCATTGTTGAGGATCTAATGATTTATTTTGGGGGTGACCTTTCTCTCTGATCTTTCATGTTTCCTGCATTCTTTCACTGATTCTTTCTCAACAGGCTATTTGGTCAAGAACTGGAGGTGTTAGGACTGGTTTATGGCCCTACCTCCAAGTCCCCATGGGTCATTCCTTGACAATGCTGGGGAGAGGCACGCTGGTCCTGTATTGCCTTTGAGGTATTTTAACAAGTTGGGTTACCTCTGACCTGCTGTCTTCACCTCTTACCAATAGAGACCAGTGAGTTTTGTCCCCCAGCTCAAGCTTCCAGGTGGTGAATTACACGTGTGTATATGACTCCATTGCCCTCTAATAGCTTCAGATGGAAGGCACTGTGGTAAGCTATGGTGTTACCTTCTCTATTATTGAGTGTAGTTTGTGTGGAGGAGCCAGTTATCAAGGTAATCTGATGTCTGTGTGGTAGGCTCTGGTCCTCCAAATGGGGTATATGAATGCCCTGATCTTTGGGAAGTGTCTTACCACTTCCAAGGGTTACTTGAACCCTGTTTCCTCTTAAGGCGAGGGTAAGGGCAAGATAGATCGCAGCTGGTGTCTGCAAGCCTGGGTGTGTGTTCTTCTATGGTTGTTTGATCTGCCGCTAGGGGGAGTCACTAATATGTTATTCAGGGCTCTTTCACCACACTTGGAAGGCAGCTTCTTATGGGAGGGGTCAATTGGTGCAATTGCTGAGGTCTCCGGCCAGGATTTTCCTTCCCCGTCCAAAAACCCCAATGCTGGCAGCCTTCCGGACACATGGAGAGCAAGCACTAGAGTTATGATCTTATTAGATGACCTAAGCCAGTCCAGAGGGCCAAATCAACAGGCCACAAACTATTGTTCAGCACCAAAGCCCTGCAGATTCATGGCAGCCGCACAGAGAAAGCGGCTGTTCTCGCTTCTCCCCACCTCCAAGGGCAGAGCCCGCCATGACCAGTGCAGAAGTCCCCAGGATAGGGAAGGGGTGCTGCCCCAAAATTGCAGTGCACCACAGCATCTTAGGGATGTGGACCCCCAAAATGGCAGCCACCCAACCCTGGAGAGCCAGTGCTGGGGGCGACCACCCAGGAGTTGGCAGATGCCAGTTTGGCAGGCTGAATCAACAAGCCATCAGCTGTCCCCTCTGCATCACAGGCCCACAGTTTCATATGTGCCTAGCAAAGGGTCCTACTTTTTGTGTCCCCTTCCCTGAGCCAGCTGAATCCTCAGTGGTTTCCAGGGGAAGAGCCCCCTTTTCAGCATTCACCTCCTTTGTTCTTGTCCTGCTGACCACCAGAGGTGAGGTACCTGTCTCAAAACTTCCTCGGGCCCTGGTGAAAAGTAACCACTCAGACCAGTCCCTCCCCCACCCAATGCAGTCCCAGCACAGAGCACCAGGGAGTTCAAAATGTTTCCCACTATTGTCTCCTCTCCACAAAGCCTGTCATTCCGTGCCACAACTTTGCACCGACTTCAGGTGCATCCCTGTCTGAGTGGGTGTGGAGGTCAGTGGAGGAGCCCAGCGTCCTCTGGTGGTTCAGATCACACTGCACTGGCTGGCTAGGTGGGCACGGCCATCCCACACTCTATTCTCTACTGTATATCCATACTCTCCAGTCTTTGCAATAGTATTTCCTATTCACCTTTTTTTTTCTCCTATGCTGCGTATCCCACACTGTTTCTCTGCAGATTCACAAGACTGTTCTTAGTGGGAAGCAGTCCACTCATGCATAGCTGTCTGAGTTCCTCACTTCCTTCTCTAGGAGGATAGAGCCAGGAGGTCACCACTAATCTACTATTTTTTTCTCCTCCTTGTTTTTCAACTTAATACCAGTTTTGCTTTCAGAACTTCCCCACACTCCCTCAAGGTAATTGAAGATGCTTTAGTGGAACATGTATACAATGGGAATGGGTAAAATAGGAAATCTGCAAAACCCCCATAGTCACTTACATTTGTGGTTCCAAGAAAAGTAGAAGCCCACAGAATCAAAACAGTGAAAATAAAGTAGAAACAAACAATTTTGACAAATAAGTTACTGTATGGAAAGAAATTGCTGCTTTTTTAATGCCAAATTAGCTTAATAATTATTATAACCTAATATAACTGGTAACACTGACTGAGGGCACATTTTGTGCCAGGCACTATTGCTCAGCCATTGACATGCATTTCACTTGACAATGCCCTGGGAAATAAGTACTATTCCCATGTTACAGAAGAGGAAAATAAGGAGTAGTGAGATTAAGTCATTGCTTATCAAATTTAATGTGCAAACAGATGACCTGAGGATCTTATTAAAATGTACATTTTGATTTAGCGGGTCTGGGTGGGAACAAGACCCAGGGCTTCAAGCTCACAGGTAACATTGGTCCAAGGACCACACTTTGAGTAGCAATGGGTTAAGAGACTTGCCTGAAGTCATGCAACTGGGAATGGTGGAGGTCAGATTCAACGTCATCAAGCCCATGCCTACCCACCATGCCACTGCTTCTCAAAGTGTGGTCCTGGACCAGCAATAGCTGCGTCCCCTGGGAACTTGTTAGAAATTCAAATTCTAGGGCCTTTCCCCAGATCTACTGAACCAGAAAGCCTAGGGGGTGAGGCCCAGCAATCTGTGTTTCAGCAAGCCTTCCAGGAAATTCTGAAGTACACTCAAGTTTGAAACTACCACACTATACCATCCCTTGGTTTCCCTGTTTTTTGAAGTCTTTCCTGCCACTTTGCATTTGAGTCTCAGGATGACTTTGGGGTTTTGACATATTACAACCCCTTTGTGCTAATTAATATCATGCAAAAGGTAGTTTCCTCAGATAGGCTGAACACATTACCCCTATGAATAAAAATGCATTGCTTTCATCTTCTCCATACCAGAAGAAAATGGCAAAACAACTTACGAGGCCAATAAGATGGAATGCAAAGGAAGTGCTTAACTGGCTTTCCAAATCAAATTGTTTATATGCTCTGGGGTTATAAAGTATAACTGAGCTGCTGTAGGCTTGTTCTTTATACCTAGGAAATGATCATTCTCCTTGGCCTAAGCACAGAACAGATTTCTATGAAGAAGTGGAAATATTTCCCGAGAAAATTCTCCAGCATGGCAACAACAATGATGCAATCATTTCTTCTGTACATTCAGAACCATAGAACTCCAGTGTTTCCCCAAAGCAGGTCTCTGTGGCTGTCTGAAATAAAAAATATATATAACCCTAAAATGGAGAATAAATGCAAAGCAAAAACATAAAAGAGACAAGCATAGTACCATTTTTCTACTTACCAAGCCAAAAATAATAGTATCCCTTTCTGTTCAATTTAGAGTCTACTTAAGATCTGCTTCGGTCCTTACTTTATCTGACCCAGTACATTCGTCCTTACTAAAGCTCCCACCTCCTACTCGCTCTGGCCAGACTCCAGTCAAGATATTTTATAAGTTGAAAGTGTGATAGGCTCTTGATGACAGCACATATTTTCCCGCATCTGCACTAAATTCAAACCATTCTTCACAGCCCTGTTAGACATGAGCAAAGTCGCTTGTAGCCAGTAGGTGTCCTTTGATTATATTTTTAGAATAGCCCATGAATAAAATAGAGTTGGATTACCCAAAGAAAGCCAGTAACTAAATATGACAGTTTGAATACATCAGGAGAATTCCAACATTTTATCTGGAGAATAGGCTCCTCCATTGTCTTTGGAAGTTATGTGTTGTATTCTGATTCCTGACTTTGCATAGTCCAAAAGAGTTGCTTTTGGTATTGAAAGATGCTAGAAAGCAACACAAAAGCACACTAATACTCAGAGTGCACAAGCAAGCATGTGTGCATGAGCATACACACACACGTGTACACACACACACACACACACACACACACACACACACACACAATGCAAGACCAGGAAAGGAGGCTTCAGTAGAAGAAAAATCAACCTCACAGTCTCTTGATATACAATCTTCTCTCCCTAAATTCCAGCCTTTCTCTAAAGTCCAAGCTTCTTCCACTGTTATCTTTAGATATTTAATTAATTTGCACCCACATCCCCAAAACTCTTATTCCTTAACTTCCATCTGAGCCTGACCCCAGAGAATCAAATACATATTCACACTCTCAGAAGCTGCAGATCTTACCATATTTAACAAGAAGCATCTCTGACAGTAATTGGAATTGCGTATCAGGGTAAATAAATGGTAAGATTATAAGAACATACTCCAGTGACCCTGTGCATCCTGGAAATGCTAACATCAGAGAACAAACTTAACATAAGGCCTCGGTGGAGATGAATTTTCTATAAACAAATAATGTGAAGAAAGCCTCACTTTTGTCATGTGTTATTCCCACTGAAGAAAAGATGAATATTCTGTTTCATATGTTTGTTACCAGAAGCTGCCATTTCATTTATTTAATAGGAGGTTTTTCACTTCCTCACCACATAGACGACGTTATCATATCTTGGCCAGCAGTAGCTTTGAATGCAAATTGTCCAAATTATTAAATGTGCTGTGATGTTAACACTTCAAGTGAGTCAGTTTAAAGGTAGCTTATCTTTTCCATTTACCCACATTGAATGAATCACCTTGCTCCTAGGACAAGCAAACTTTCTCTAGGATAGGATTTCTCAACCTCAGCACATTTGGGGTGGATGATATTTTTGTTGTAGGCTATTTAGGCAGAATAGTAGCCCCACAAAAATATCCACGTCCTAATCCCTGGAACCTGTGAATATGTTACACTACATGGCAAAAGGAAATTCAAGTTTGCAGATGGAATTAAAGTTGCTAATCCTTAAAATGGAGAGATTATCCCAGATTATCTGGATCGGCCCAATGTAAACGCAGGGGCCTTTAGAGGTGAAAGAGGGAGACAAAACAGTCGGCCAGAGAGGTATGTTGATGGAAGAGGAAAAAGAGATTCAAAACGTGAAAGGGGCTTGACTTTCTATTGCTGGCTTTGAGCCTGGGGGAAGGGGCCACAGATAAGGGACGCTGGCAGCCTCTAGGAGCTAGAAGAGGCAGGGGAGTGAACCCTCCTCTACAGCCTCCAAAGTAAGGCAGTCCTGCTGACACCGGTTTTAGCCCGGTAAGCCCCGGGTCAGACTTCTGACCTTTTTAGAAGTGTAAGATAATAAACTCATATCCTTTCAGCAATTGTCACAGCAGTCTTTGTATTTAAAAATGAACATGGCACTGTCCTGTGCATGGTAGGATGTTTAGCAGCATCCATGGCCTCTACCTGTTAGATGCCAGCAGGACCTTGCCCTAGTTATGACAATCAAAAATGTCTCCAGATATTGCCAAATGTCTCCTGGAGCAGGGGGTAGCATTACCCCTGAAGGACCATGGGAAGATCCCTGGAGTACTCTGAGACCAATTTATTTTCAGAATCATATTCTCTTCTCCCTGTCAAGACATAAATACATACTCAACCTCAAACTTTTGGGCCAAGTCATTTCAGTATTCCAGTATCATGCCAAAAAAAGTTATTTCTATTTTGAAAAAAATATTAAAGAAAAAATTAAACAGCAAAAATAGTCTATCACTCATTATTTTACTGGAAAAAAGTAAGCCTCATTCTATAGGAAGACCATTGAGAAGGTGTGAAAGATATATTTTCAAGTTAAACCCATGTAGGTAGTTGGCCCATTACTGATTATGATTATAAACAATAACTATAAAAAAATCATTTGCAAGTTACAATAGCCAATGCTTTGATAACTCAGAGGAGGTGTGAACTTTTACTCAGGGACAGAATAGATGGAGAGTGCAGAGGTCACTCTGGCAACAAGGTCCCCCTCAGTGCCTGTGTGCTCTGGGTGTTGTACAAACTCTCAGAGGTTGGTTGGAGAGTGGTGAGACCAACACCCAATCATCAGAGAGCAGCTCTTCGTCTCAGTCTATTCAAATACTCAGATCATTCCTGTTCAACTGGGTGTTCATGGCCACTTCTGACAAAAACATACACACAGGGAGATCTTGGAAAATTCTTTAAATGAGAATGGACTGTGAAACTCATGACGATTCCTTACCTAAAGTTAAGGCTATTCCCTTCCCGCTCCCAAACCTGTTAATGTTATCTCTGGACCAGCCCCTGAGGCTTTAAAAACTTTTGTCACAGGGATATGCAAGCAAGATATCTAGAGGATATCTCCCTTCTCATCTCTTCACTGACACTGAAAAGTCCTTAACTGCCTAGGCTACCCATTCCTTTGGTTTTCCATTGCCATTCTCTTAATGTCGAACAAATGGTTGATCTAAGACCCAGCTTGGAACTTGTTTGAAGCCCCACTTACAACAAGAGCTTCCCAAATGACCCATCAGCCCTCACTAACCCTAGGCACCCCCTTGTGTGGCCAAGTGATCATGCTCGAATTAGAACCAGTTCTGTTTTCAGTTGTCCTGGAGAATGACCCACCTATCTGGAGCCACCTCATTAAACCATTAGTCACTGGACAAATTGCAAGTCCCAACTCTGCCTGATGTTGCCTTGTAGGAATGACTGTTTTGATATCAGGGTTTCTTTTTTTCGTGGGGGATTCAGAAAGAGCCTGCGTGGGTGAACTGGGGGAGGAAGGGAGACAAAACAATTGCAAAGATAGCCAGCGAAACTTCCCGCAATGGACAATAACTATATCGCATCTGCACTGACCATAAAGGACCATTCTGTTAACGTGGGTTATTTTCTTTTCCAGCTTTGCAAGATCTGGCTCACTTTACTATCATATTAAATGTAAGAAATCAATGCTAGACCCTTTGCCTTTGCAGAGTCCAATGTCAGGAATATTTCCTGCTGCTTTACCTGAATTTCCTTTTCCTCTGCTTTTTAATTTTTTTTTTTTTGTTTATCTTGCTCCAGGAGGTAATCAGCCTCTGCATAAGGAGACAGAAATGCAACACTGCATCAGAAAAACATCATTTGTGTTATATTTTATTGATGTCGCGCTAACAGCACCCTCCCAAAAATGAACAGTAGTTATTTAAATTGGTTGTCTGATGAAGCTGTTTATTACCTTATACTGAGCTAAAGAAATGGATGCCAAACCATTTTTAACAACCAGCCAGTAATTAGGGAGAATAAAATGCAATTTCACATTGAGCAAAAGCACCTAAACTGCGGCTGGGATGAGAGGCCCCACCGGAAACCCTTTTCAATGGCTGGAAAGCCTGTCTGCCACCCAGTCTCGATGCTTTTTCAGCAGGACGAGGACTGATTGTTCAGCAATAAGTTCTGCTTTAGGCATCAAAATGGCAGGAAGGAAATGCAGGGCAAGTGGGGCATAAAACCTCACTAAGAACCAGAGCACTGTCAAATTGGGAGGTTCAGCAGCTCTCGCCTTTGGGTCTTTTCAAGCTGGGCTAACAAGGCCCTGGGTGGGTCCTCCAGGGGCAGTTGCTGCAGTTCACAGGAGGTAGAGCGGAAGAGAAAAAGACAGAGCCTGAGGCCACTTTTCTGTCCCCATTTTAAAGGAAGAAATTCAAACCTGTGCTGAGGATGGATTGTTGACTATTTTCATTCCTGGAAAAAGGGAAAAATTTAAACATTGGGTCAGTTGTCTAGGAGAAATTCATTTAACAAATGTTTATTTAGTATTTCCCATGTGAAAAATTATGGGCTCTAGCCAAAAAAAAAATATTTAATAACACATAAGACATGATCTTTTCATTGAAGTAGGTAGATATTTACACAATTAACTATACTATAATTCCAAATTAAATGCTTGCTCTAGGAGAAGTACAACCAAGTGGCCCCATGCCACCCACAATGATGAAGGGATCAGGAAAGGTTTCAGGAAAGCCACAGTATTTGAGCTGAGCCCTTTAGTTTGACAAGGATTGGAACAGATAGAGAGGACACGGGAGGGTGCCCAAAGCTAGGAGCACATCTGGGCGCAAAGGCTCAGCGGCCTGGGAATGCAGAGCACATCTGGGGAGCAGGCAGTGCTCCCTGTGGACAGGAAGGAAAAGTTGAGAAGGGAAATGACACTCCCTGATGCACATTTCAAGCACCTAACTAAAACTATGCAGGCACACAGTGTGCACTTAAGCAATCATTTTTGAGTGCATAGTGAGCACTCAATCAATAGTGGCCAACACACCCCAAGGTGCCCCCCAGTGAGTGACACCCTTATATAAGCCCCTCTCTTTGAGTTTAGGTGGAAGCTGTGACTTGTTTCTAACCAATAAAACATGCCACGGGTAACAGGATGTCACTCCCTTGATTAGGTTATGTTATAAGTCTCAGGCTGTTACTCTCCTGATCACCTGTGTTATAAGACTTTATCTGATCATACAAGACAGAGAGTTTCCTTTGCTGGCTTTGAAGAAGTGAGCAGCCTCTAAGAGCTGACAGCAGCCTCCAGCTGACCACCAGCAAGAAAGGGGGAAAGATGAATTCTACCAACAATCTTGGAGGGAGCATGTAAGCAGATCCTTCCCCAGTCAAGCCTCAGATGAGACTATAGCCCCAGCCAAAACATGTATGACCTCCTGGTAAGTCCCTGATGGAGGACATAGACAAGCCTTGCCTGGACTCCTGGCCCACAGAAACTGTGAAATCAAAAATGAGTGGTTTTGTTCAGGCCTCTAAGTTTGTGGTAGTTTGTTCAGCTGTATAGAAAACTAATACATTGGGTAAATACTGAAAAGGGTTGGCGTTCAAAGCCAGAGTAAGGAGGGCCTTGAATGTCATGCAACAGAAATTGAATTCCTTCATGGAAGAGTAATTATTCATTATGGCACATTACTCCATTTTGCTTTTGATAATTACAGATACCTTATTAAATGAGCTAACATATGTAAAGTGCTCAGACAATGCCTGAAACATCATAAATGCCATAAGTATTAACTATTATTGCTACTGTTATCATTATTATTTCTTGCCATGAAGACATTTTTTCAAGAGAAATAAAATACTGCTCAAGACAGAATTTCACCTAAGAAACACTGCTCTCCTTAGGTCTCAAGCTTTTGATAGCTTTGAGAATCTGAAGAAAGCTGCATACTAACCATCACTAAGAAAAATGCACATATTCACATATGTACATTTTGCCTACATTTTTTCAAGAGGCTCTCAGACAGGAACTAATAACCTAAAAGAATATAGAGAATGGCATATTAAGGTGGGTGGGGGAGTCTCCTGAAAACGCCAAGAGATGGTACACATCAGACTTCTGATTTTACCCTCAGCCCTGATGCTAAAACTTCGTGATTATCTTCTTTGGCCAGTGCCAGTCTTAAGTGCCACTGAATGCTGCCCAACGGGGTGCTGTTTCCAAGGTAGGGAGTATCCACACTCCCAGATCTTTTGAGTGATGGTGACATCCTATACTTCCAGAGTGCTCAGTGATATGACCTATGACACATCTAGCACCCCAAAGCCAGCCACAGCAAATTCTCCTCGGTTTTCCTATACACCCTATGGGTAATATTCAGAATGCAGCAAAGCCGTATCAATATCCCCCCGAGCTCCACCCCTCTCCTGAGGCATTGCTGGGTCTTGACTCTGGTGAAGGTGGCACGTGAAAAACTAAGGGATTGGCCCAATCTCATGAGAGTCCACAGCCCACAGCGCAAACACTGTGGTCAAAGTTGTGCATTCTCCTCTGAATGCATCCATGTTAGTCCAGAGGCAAATACAGGCTTCAGAGACCACCTGATTCCATTTATCGGTTTAAACTGACAACTGCGTGTTCTTGAGATTGCAAGGCATTCACAACGAAGCTAGAATTTTAGCTTCCTTCCTGGGAAAATTTTTTTAAATGGACACGGAAATATAATGAACAATGTGTGGACCAATGAACAAAAGATAATGTGCATGGGATTGGTGAAAAGTGAACTTCATGTTTCCATTAACACATTCCATTCCATTGCTTTGAAATACATATTTCATACATATACATGTATATGTATGTATATTACATTCTCACAGTGGCTTCAAATTAATAATCAAATTTGCACATCATTTTTAATTAAATCCACATCTTTCCCATCTCCCAGCTGCTGGCCTGGTGTTGTATGGACTACATCTGGCAGTCCTCAGCATTCTCCACAGCCACCCGTCCTCTCAGTCCCCAGATACACCTGCTTTCTGCAGCTGGTCCCCAACAGGTGCAACGGAAAGCCTGGTTGATGGGCATTATAAACACTCCTGCTGTCGAGCATCTGTGAGGTAACAAAGGGCCCAATTCTAACTTCAATGTTCCTTCCTCCAGTAGAAGTGAAAAACACCCTGTGTGATCTAAACATGCGGGAGCCTCCATCCGTCACTTTCCCACCCGAGGAAGAAATGCTTCGGGTTGACTGGGCGTTAACAGCTGTTCCACCTTCCAGGTTATTAGTGAAGGTCCCCACAGAGAGCCAGGCTGTGGTCATTCTTGGTTTATTTGAGCTTCTAAACCCTCAGCCAGAGGCCTGGACACTCCATCTCCATTCGCCTTAATGAGCCAGGCACAGATCCCCTCATGGTCCCCCAGTTTGTGACCACTGACCACCTGGTTTTGATTGGGAAGCCTGCAGACCAAGGCCTCCTTCCCACAGCACTTCCAAATGAGAAACATGTGGGTGCAACACATAGCGTGAGAATTACTACTTTGCAATTCCTTGTTGATAGAATGGTTGGTAGGTATTTCAAAGTAAGAAAATTTCAGAATAATGTTCAGGGTCTTTTGGGTTTGGTTTGTTTTGGTTTGTTTATTATCCCAAGCCCTGAAGTTTGGAAAGGAGTTCAGATAATTTTTCCTGTGATGATCTGAAAAATATCTCATCCTATACTGAAAGCATCCATGCAATTAGTCCAGATATAAATACAGGCTCTAAAACTATGCTCCATGGCACCCAGGTTAATGGACTAAGGCAATAAAGCAATGGGTTACAATAAGGAATTTCAATACAATTAAAACCATAAAGCTAATGATGATCTGCTTCAAATGAAGCTCCAGATATAAATAAAGCACTAAAAGTTATTCATTAAACGGTGTTGGTTCCACTTGCCGAAGTTCACAGAGGGCATCAGTCATCTAACGTGTAAGATGCACGGGAAGTAAAATACACAAAAATGGCCTCTGTTCTGCTATTTATTCCAACACGCTTGCCTCCACAACAATGGACTACTCCCTACATGACTATAAGGCAGGGTTCAAGCACCACTCCATTAGAATCTTCTTGTAGCTGTTTAATCCACATTCCAAGCTATATACAGAGCCAGGAAATTAAGTTGGCCACCTGAGACACAGAGGCTGAGTCAGGATCTCAGACTACCGTTAGCTACAGTGATGCCCCCACCTGCTTGAAAAGCTATTGTGTCACACTGTGATCTTTAAAGGACCCTAGTTATCCCCAGGTGTTTTCTACTGCCTTGGGTAAGTCCAGTCCCTGTATGAAATGACCAATGTATTTCAGCTTCTTTAACCTATGTGGTTAAAGACCCTCCTGGTCCTCTCCTGGCTTTCTCCCACCCAGGACTTCTTTCTAATATTGCTGGAAATAGAAGGAAGTAGACTGTAGGAATGAATGTACCTACCCACCCACAAACACTTGAAAGTCATGTCCAAAGAGCAAGAGATAGAAGTTCAAGGCTCTGTGTATTATATTCCCAAAGGCACTGCTGTCTAGGAAGGAGGAAAATGGTGCACTACATCCTTAGTCCCTGTTGCCTGTGTGAGCCCACAGGATATGTCTCTGGGCATAAAAGGCCAAAAAAGACAACCATGTCCAATTGGAGCCTTCAGCAGAACACATCTATTGGCCAGTGAAGGCTCCATGTGTGGTTTTCCTTACATAAAATGGTCTGTAACTCCTGTCTTTTATAAATATTATCCACCTAAAACCTTAACGCTTTGACAAGCAAGTCATGAAAAAAAATTACTGCTTGCTCTCTTCTCCCTAGTCTGTGTTGTGGTTCAAAGACAAAGGCAGAGATACTACCAGAAACCCAATTCATACACTTAGCCAATGGCTGACGGTAGGAAGACTGGAAAGCAAAAGCTGCTTCCATGTTATTTGTGCTATCATGGGCCTATCACTCTACGGAGTATCTTCCTTCTGTGGTTGATGCACTTAAGAGGCTGACACACATGGGCTACACCTGGGGCTCCCTGGCCCTCTGGCTTCTGGCTGGTTTGGCCCATGGGGACACTAGCAGATGCAAAGAGAAAGCAAAGTGGTTATCCCCTTCTACTTCTTCCTGCCGGGTGCCTCTGAATTGGCTGCATGCTCTGATCAGGTCCCTGGGATTTGTTTTAATCAAGTGCAGTAAGACATGCAGACATGGAAATGACTGCCATGAAGGAAGAAGTGTTTATGCTCACAGATCCCTAGAAACAGCAAATACAGCAGACTACAAAGCGGGTGGAAGCCCCAGGGTCAGTAAGGGGGTAGACAGAGCTTGGGGGAAACCAGGGCAGGAGCCTTTGTTGTGGTTTCCACTGGAAGGCATAGGAGAGGCAGGGTAAGCAGGGCAATCGCTTTAAGATTGGATAGTTTGAATAATTTCAGCAGGCTCTGGGGCACGGGAGCTGCCCCTAGCTGTCTGGTACATGGCCCTGGAGTGGTCAGGACAGGGGGATAGTGCCCCAAGGCGTATAAGTCCAATAAAGGAGGTGTTCAGTGTATCGGCTTTGGATTGGTTGGTTTGCACACAGAAAGTGTGCTCCCAGTTGAGTTGTTTGCCAGCTCCAGGAATTATCTAACCCAGGAAGAGGCAGGCTCTCCAGGGTCAAAAAGGCCCCAGGATGTCAATGCATGAGAAGACAGAAAACGAAGACCTGCTTAATATATCGAGTTCCTTCACCAAGCTTCAGCTTGCATCAGTCCGCCCTCTTCCCAGGGCCACGCCCATCCTCCCACATTGCCCCGAGGCAACGACCTCTGGTAGCAGCCACTCCCACTGTTTCCTCCCCTTGGTTGGTTTCCTTAACTCCGCCTGCACCTTTGTAAATAGTGCTCATTTCAAACTCTCCTTGAATTCTAACAACAAACAGTATAGAAGAGGATTGTTAGAGTGCAGATGTATCAGCTGTAGGAACTATTATTGCCCGCATTCTCATTCCTTCCACAATATCCACTGAGCCTTCTGTGCCAGGCACTGTGCTCAGAGGCAGTAATGCTATTCTGGCTGTTAGAGAATATCTAGAAAGTGCCCTCATTGACCTCCCTATTGCAAATGGCACCTGGAGGTTTTGGGTATGATTGGTCAAGGTAAGATAAAAAGTAATTCAGTAAATTAATTTGTGCCGTGGCAGGTGATAGAGAAGTTAGCAGATGTCATAGTAACATATTATATATTAGTTGGTTGTAAATCAGAATCACCTGTGGGCTTTCTAAAACCACAGATGATCCACCTCCACCCTTAGAGAGTCTATGTTCCCCAAGTGAGAATGTTTTCTGATTTAAAAAAAAAAAAAAAACCCTATAATGAAAAAAAAACCCTATGATGAATCTCAGGTAGGGACTGCTCTCTCTCTCCTATACCTGTGCAAGCCTTCTCAAACCTCAAGGACTCACTTCGGAGTTTCGTTAAAATGCACATTCTTATCATTATTTCTGGGGTGGGGCATAGCTGCTGCTGGTCCTTGAGCCAGCAGCACTCCAAGTAGCCAGGTATCTACACCATAAGGTGCTTAACCAATTTCCTACTTTGGATATTAGGTTTTTAATATTTTGTCATTATAAATAACCATGCAATGAACATCTTTGGACATACATATTAGTACAAATTTCGGAATAATTTACTTTATAATAGACTTATAAAAGAGAAATTACTGAGTCAAAAAGGATGTTAACTCTTTTTAAGTTCTTAATACATATTGTCAAATTGATTTTTATAATGCTTATGCCAATTTACATTCCAAACAGCAATGTCTGCAAATGCATTTTACTGTATCCTTATCAACATTGAAGAATATGTTTTTGCCAATTTGCTAAGTGGAAATGGTTTTTCATTTCAATCTGTATGTCTTTATTAGTGAAGTTAACCTTTTTATTAATATATGTTGTTAGTCATTTACATTTCTTCTCCTACAAATGGTCTATGGCCTTTGTTAGACCAAATTATTTCCTTGTCAATGTTTTCAATTCAGTCTATCATTGATTTTTTTCCCCTCTTTATGAGACTACATCTTCAATTTTATAATTGAAGGGTAGGATGGAAAACAAAAGCTCCTTTAAAGAAATTCAGCTTATTGCTAAGTCATGAAAACATATTCCTATACTGACTTCAAGGAAAAGGTTTTTATGGTAGTGCAGACAGAGAGATTCTACCATAAAATTGGAACTGTATGCTTTTTCTTTGCCATAACATTTTTATGTTTCAACTTGTAGCAGGAAAAGGCAAATTTTGTATTTCATTCCTTGAGGGATGGTTGTTTGCTTGGCACTTTTTAAATTTAAGGAGTGGAAAAGGAAGAAAGGAAAGAAAAATAAATAGAGATAAAACTCTCATACATGTTTCTTCACACAAGAGTAAAACAGCCACACAAAACCAGAAGATGTCATGAACAGTGATACCACTGTATATACTTATGAAATGCTGCAGTCACAGAAATACTAAATTCAAAATACAGTAAGGATTTTACACTGTGAATGCAGACAGTGTATTTGCAACATCATGAAACACATATTTAAATCTTCTTTAACAAATGTGAATTGTGAACACTGAATTCAATAGTGCACAATATTGAAAGTTAAATCAGCAAGAACTCATTAAACACTTAACTGTGTTCTCTTTCTACATATATCTCATATATTCCAAGAAATATATGACTTGATCCCTGCCATTGACTGCCTTAAAATCACGTTACTCAACTCATGACTTTTAAGATTAACTTTTGAGGACAACTTCATACGTTGTAATTGAGAATGTAATTGAAATATCTCTTTGGAAAACAATTTTCAGTATATATCAAAAGACTTAAAATTCTTATACTTTGAAATTACTCATTTCACTTCTGAGAATTTATTTTTTAAAAAACCTAAGTATAGGAAGAGTTTTATGCACAATGTTGTCCATAATGGTAATACACATACAATGAAACAATGCCAACTTAAAAGCAATCTTCAAGTTTATTTATTCAATATGATCACAACTATGTAAAGTAAAATGCCAAGCATGGGGGGAAAAAAGTTGGAAGGAAATAAAGCAAAGTATTAACGCAGATTATTTATGCCTTTTACTTTTTCTTTGTTCCTGGCAGTGACAACACACCCTGAGAAATGCTGCCTTTGCACCTGCTTCCTTGGTTCCCCTCATACCACATCGATCCGTCAATAAAGCTCAGTAGCCCTACCTCCCAAAGCACTCCATAGTTTCTTTCCAACTTCACTATTGTCATCCCACTCCAGGCCATTGTCACCTCATGTCTGAATTACTGACATCCCCACCTCCACTCTTCCCCTTTTAAACAGAATAATCTTTTAAAAATTGACATTCAGTCCTGTCGCTCACCTGCTGTATAGTCTCTGATGACTGCATATTGCCCTTAAAATAAAAGCCAAACTTCTCACCCACAGCCTGTGAAACCCTCACACTGTGTGGCCTTGTTGCTGCTTCTCAAATATTAATATGTCATGCTTATTCCCACCTAAGGACCTCAGCACTTGGTGTGTCCTATGGCTGTAAGACTCTGACCCAGCTTTTCAAGGTGTAGCTCCTTGCTGGTAACTTAGGTCTCAGCTCAAATGGCACCTTTACAGTGACACCTTCCCAACCTCACAATATAAATTACTGTCCCTCTCCGCAATTACTCTGCTGTATTTTATTGCCTCACTTTACATTAAATAAAAAGATTTTGTTTATTTATTTGGCTATGTTTTATGATCTGTCTTCCTCAAGCTGGAATACCTCATCCTAAAAGAACAGTGCCTGGTATATAATAGGTGCTTGATAAATATGTGCTCAGTCAATGAAAGAAGGCAGAGGTTTTGCCTGTTTTAGTCAGTGATGTGCACTCAGTGTCTAGAGGAGCACTGCCTGATAGAAGTAAAATGTGAGCCACACATGCAATTTTAATTTTCCTAGTAGCCACATTTTGAAAAGTAAAGAGCAACAGGTTAAATTGATTTAAATATTTATTTTACTTTACCCAATATGTTAAAAAATGATTATTTCAACATATAATTATAAAAAGTATTAATGAGATAGTTCTTTTCTTCATTCCTTTCTTCATAGCAAGACTCTGATATGCAATGTGTATTTTATACTTGCAAGTATATCATATATCAATGCAAACCAGCCACATTTCAAGTGCTCAATAGCTACATGTAGCTAGTGACTGTCTTATCAGACAGTGCACCTCTAGGATAGTGTCTGGAACATGGAAAGTGGCGAATAAGTATTAGCTGAATAAATGAGTGAATTAAATCTTCTGAATCTTTTTCACAAGAATGTCTATTAAGCCACTCCTCCATACTCCATGCTCTTATCATTTGTTGATCAGTCAGTTCATTGGTTGGTTGGTTGGTGAGTTTTGATAATTTAAATTAGGGCTTTACCTTTATTGCTATCAATGTGATTTTTTTGAACATCCAACTTCTGGATCCAACCTGTCAAGATCATTTGTTCCGGATTCTATGATTTTACATACTTTCTGGTCCTCCCAGTTTGATGTCGTGCTCAAATATTGTATCCATACTATCTCCACTGACAAAAGAGAAAACCTGGGAAGGCCTGGTTTAATCTCTGAAGGATGCTTCTAGAGCCTTCACTTACTGTATCGATCCATCAGCCATCTATCTTTCAGGTTCTTCCACCTTCTATACATTGATCTAGCTGAACAATCCCACATCTCAAATTTCTCCAATTTTTTTAATAATAATATCACTTGCAGATTGGGAATCAAGCAATCCCTCAAGAAGTTCTGGGCTCAGTGTAGTACCTCGCATTATTGTCATTTCCTGGGTCTACTCTGCAATTATATTATCATCTCCATGAAACTCAACAGATTCATTAAAAAAGAAATTGCCAGGCATGGTGTTTCACGCCTGTAATCCTAGCACTCTGGGAAGCTAAGATGGGAGATTGCTTGAGCTCAGGAGTAGGAGACCAGCTTGAAGAGTGAGATTCCATCTCTACTAAATATAGAAAAAATTAGTCAAGCATGGTAAGGGCAACCTGTAATCCTGGCAGTCCCAGAAGGCTGAAGCGGGAAGATCACTTGAGCTCAGGAGTTTGAGGTTGCAGTGAGCTATGATGATGCCACTGTACTCTACCCAGGGAGACAGAATGAGACTCTGTCAGAGAGAAAGGAAAGAAAAGAAGGGAAGGAAGGGAATAAAGGAAGAAAGAGAAAAGGGGGAAGAAAGAAGAGAAGAAGGAAAGAAAGGAAGGAAGGAAGGAAGGAAGGAAGGAAGGAAGGAAGGAAGGAAGGAAGGAAGGAAGGAAGGAAGGAAGGAAGGAAAAGAAAGAAAGAAAGAGAGAGAGAGAGAGAGAAAAGAAAGAAAGAAAGACGAGACAAGACTAGGAAGAGTAGACCAGACCAGACCAGACTGGATGAGGAAGAGCAGACTGGGCGAGGAAGAGCAGACCAGACAAGAAAGAGGAGACCAGACTGGATAAGGAAAAGGAGATCAGTGCAATGAGTCTGGACAAGGAAGAGGAGACCATACCAGACGAGACCAGAAGAGGAACAGGAGATCAAACCGGAGGAGGAAGAGGAGACCAGACTGAGCAAGGAAGAGGAGACCTGACCAGATGAGAACGGATGAGGAACAGGAGACCAGACCAGATGAGGAAGAAGAGACCAGACCAGACTGGAAGAAGAAGAGGAGACCAGATCGGATGAGGAAGAAGATACCAGACCAGACGAGGAAGAGAAGAGAAGAGAGAGAGAGAAAGAAAAGGAGAAAGAGAAAAAGAAAGAGAAAGAAAGACAGACATACCCACCCATCACATTCAAGGAAAGATTTCACTGAAGAGGCAGGCCTTTGAGGCAAAACTTGAATAAATAGAGCCTAATGGTTAAGAGCTGCAAGGTAGGGTGGTCCATGCTGGAGTATCCTAGTCAGTGCACACAACACCATTCTCACCCCACACAGCAGTGACCACCCAGAAAT
>CAUYRT010038586.1:0-37832 GCA_963574885.1 Lepilemur ruficaudatus
TTAGTTGGCCAATTAATTTCTTTCTATTTATAGTAGAGACGGGGTCTCGCTCTTGCTCAGGCTGGTTTCAAACTCCTGACCTTGAGCGATCCGCCCGCCTCGGCCTCCCAGAGTGCTAGGATTACAGGCGTGAGCCACCGCACCCGGCCATCACAGGGCATTTTTGATGATGGGTGATCTTTAAATCTGTACTGGATATCTTTCTGAACTGTAAGTGCCTTCCTGAGATGTCTTAGAGCTATGAAGGAGCCTTCTGGACTGTGGTTTATTTCTGGTATTATAATTATTAAGTAGCCAAACAAGAACTAATTCCAAATTTAGCATGAAACCTGTTTATTATTAGATGTTTTGGCACAGAAATATAGGGCACTTAATTATTCAGTTAGTCATCTTATCCTAAAAAAAAAATCACCAGTACCTCAACATGGTAGTAAGAACATTCTTTCTCAAAATATCATTTGGCTTCAAGCTATTATAAAGTGAGCACTTTTTTCTACCCAAAGTTTCCAGGAAATCTTTTGGTGAACATGCTTGTTTCAGAGGAGGAGTTTGAATGAATGACTCATTATTCATGGAAAGCAAAGAAGTACTTTGATCTACTACGCTGTTTTTGAAAGAAAAAGAGAACCATAATGTATGTGTTACAAAGATGGTCTGGGACACAGAAAATTGCTATTATCTGTGAACTCTTGACCAAGACTGTAGACAGAAAACAACAGTGTTATTTAGCTATTTACTTATGACCCAGATACAGGAACTAATTCCTGCTTTGTGTGAGGGAAAGGTGATCTATGAATAAATATCACTGGGGCCATCATCATCTGCACACACAGCTGGCAGATGGCCTGCAATGAAACAGTATAGGAAGCAATATGGATTTGCCATAGGAACATTTGTCTTAAGGCATGATTTGGGGTAGAAGATTAACCATGAATAAATATTCCTGTAGCCTGGGAAAGCTCGCCAAGTCCCAAGATGACGAAAACTCTTGTAATCAGATATGGAGCTTTCCATTAGATTTCTGGAACCTTTAAACCTCAGAATGCATTTGGCCTTTCCTCTTCTCTTCAAAGGTCACCCTGACACAATCTTGAAGATAGGGGAGTGAAGCCTACTCTTAAAGACTTTCAGAGAAAAGGAATTTCAGTTTCCCAGGTTAACCAAGTTGCTTCTATTTAATTTATTTTGTAAGGACACATTTATCATGCTGAAAATTCAGCCCAAGTCCACCTGTTCTTTCTCTTAGCAGCGATGCATTCCTTCATTCAATAATTATTTGCTGAGTGCCTCTTATATGCCAGCCACTGCTTCAGGAGCTGGGATACAACAGAGAACAAAAGACTCAAAATTCTTCCTCTCGTGGTCTTTATTATTCTAGCAATAAACTGTTCAATTCTCAGTAACATCCTTATTTCTTGTAAAAAATTGGGTCAACGTCTGTGATCAAAGCTAGTTTTGTTGGAATTTAATTCCTTTGACAAAAAAAAAAAATTCAGCTACATGAAAACCAACATTAGGTTTATTCTCACAATTTGACAGCATTTTTGGCCAGTTCTTGTCTGCTATTTTTCATTCCCGTGTTCCCTGAAAACATATCCTAGACTGAAAGACAGTTTTTCTCCATCCTGGAAGGACACGCTGTTCGACCGCATGTACATCCTTGGAGGGGCACATCTGGAATGTGAAGGATGAAGGGGCCCAGCCAGCCATACTGCTCAATAAATCCCAGGGAAAAAGTGTTACATCATGTTTCCTAGGAAGGAAATAGAGAAAGTCATACAAGAATAATCAGTCCTGCTAACTCTTAACCACTGCTACTACTGCCATTGTCCTTCGGCTTCACAGACATTAGTCCTTTTCGTCCTCACAGCAACCCGATGGGGAACAGATGAGTAAACTAGAGCTGAAAAAGCTTAAGTGGCTTGTCTGCACTAAGAGCTCTATAGCAATCTAGCAGGGATTTGCACTTGGTTCTTTCTGATCCCAGTTGTCCCCTTCTTATGAAAAGCATATGATCCCATTTATCTAATGAAACCATAGAAAGGAATTATTAAACTCAGACCATCATTATTTCATATGCCACAGAATGGCATGATACAAGACGAAGAGGACACAGGTTTTGAACATCACTCATTCATTTCCAATTCCTTCTCTGAGTCTTACCTATTGTAGTAAAAGCATTGTCTTTGTCCTCAGATGCAAACATCCTCCTATAAGAGGAAGACCTTCCCCTTCATGCCCATATTGATTAAATTTAAAAGAAAGAAATATTCCATGTAAATATCTAGTTATATACTTCAGAGAAAGTAGCTTCAGGTGCTTCCACTTCTGAAGACAAATATCAGACAGGAAGGAAGTTGAGTTTGTTCAAAGAAGAACAAAGACTCACAGCTCTGAGAATAAAGAAAGAATCAGACTTTGTCAGGACATTTAGTTCTAATCAACTGCAAAAATGGTTTCACAGTGCAACTATGTAAAACTAGCTAGGAGTAATTTGAGCCAGAAAAGGTCAAAGACAATGATTACAATCAAGATATGATTGTTGTTGCACATGTTTTTGATTCATGGAAGTGATTTTCCCTCCATTTCCCTTTTCTTATTAAACTTAGAATTTTATGGTTTGCCAGTGTGTTTGGAAAAAGAACAAGTTAATTTAACATTATTTTGATCATAAAGCATATTCTTTGTAAAAATGTAAATCCCTAAAGCCTTACTCTCCCAATTCCCCTTCTCTCAACTCTATGAAGCTGCCTCTGTGTAGTACTAAGCCCCAGAAATATTGCCTTGCTCCATGAAATAAAACAAAACTCAAATCATCTAGTGGCAGCAATTTAAGTGAGGACCCAGACCACAGGACAAAAAATGCCATTTAACTCCAAAACTGTAAGACTTCATGCTCTAAACTGCTCATTTGATACTTACTATAAATCCCTGAGTAATATTAGTTGTCTTTTTAGATAAACTCAGTAAAGACTTCCTGAACATTTCCCATGTGCAAAGCACTTGTGCTAGGTATTTAGGGACAAGAAGGCGAATAGATGTCCAGGCTCTCTTCTCTGTAATCTATCACAGAAGAAAGAAATATATGCAAAGAAACCCGACCTAAAGTAGTACATTCTGGGATAGAGAAAAAAAATAGCACGTTTTAAAGAGTAATGCTAATTTGATATAATTAACTTTCATACTTTCTGCTTTATTGTAAACCTTTGGAAGCCAGAAATTTGCATTTTCCAGAATCTCTGCACATAATGAGTGTTTTAGTCCATAGTCTTCTTTAGTAAGGGACAGAATCCAACTTTAATTAGGTGAAAAAATATTGGCTTGTGGAAGAATATACTGATATCAGCCTCAGACAAGTTGGATCAGGTTTTCTAAGGAGGACGTAAGAATTTCACTCTCCATCCCTTGGCCCTGGTTTTCTCTGCATTGGCTTCATTCTCCAAAGACTTTCTTATAGTGGGATTAAAGATAGCCTCAGAAATATTGCACTTGTTTAGAAACACTATCAGAAAGAGAGCTTCTCTTCCCAAAAATCCTGGCAAAATGTCGTAGAATTGATTCGTAATGGCTCGCCTTAGGCTGTGCATCCATCAGCATACAAGTCATTGGCCTTGGGCCAGAGGAAGGGAATCCACTGGGCAGTCTAAGGCATGAGTCCCCCACAGGGGCAGACAGAGATGCAAAGCAAATGGCTGAGAACTGCTGGAGATCCCCCAAAGGAATACCAAAGTCTAGTTACTACAGGAAATGGAAATGTTTTCCCGTCAAGACAAACAACACATGCCCACCACAAAAAAATTGTTCAGCAAATGTTAATTAATTGACGCTTTGATTAGTAAGCCTGAGATGAGTGAGATGATGATACATACTGTGTGTGACGAGAAACACAGCCAAAAGAAATTGTGAAATGAAGCCACAGAGATGGACGGTATCCTACAAGGCCTTTTGGAAATAAATCAACAAAAAGGAGCTGTTCTGGATTGTTTACAATGTCTGAGAAGTAACTGTGTCTGTGACCAGTAGACAATCCTGGGGGCTGGTTTTGTCAAGGTTCACATTCTTTGGTAGGAAGGAAAACGGTGTCGTGGGCATCAGAAAGTGAACGTGGTTTGCTGTCTGAGATCACTGGAAAACAAGAGAAGAAAGGTAAATAAAATGGAGTTTTTAAAAATCACCATGTGGATCACAACACTTACAATTATGAAAACTAGACTAATACTACATATTTATCAGACATTCTTGCACTGCATTTTTAAAAATCCCTAACAAGTCACAAGGAAAGGGTACTTCTTATGTGAACTATGGAATCATCCAAATTGGCAACAATAGACATACCCTTCAAAAGAAAATAAACTAGTCCTGTGAAAGCAATGTCTATGAAAACACTTAATACATTATACATTAATATATTATATTTCAAGATGGAGGAACCTTTGAAAATGTGCCATGTTTTTTCTTAAATGACTTAATTTATGTAATTTTAGTTTAAACAAGTTTTCATTAACTCTTAATATTAAAGGTTTGAGTAGTTCTTACTTTACCAAACCAGAGGTTGAGTGTGGGTTTCAAGAAGCCATCCAGCCCAGCTATGTGCCTCCAGGGAAAGCTGCACCCATGATATCACAGCCCCTGTCCTCATGTGCCTACCTTGTCATCTCACGATTCAGGCTACTTGTCCACCTCCTTGCAAAAGTCCATTTTACACGTAAATGAATCTTTATTTGCACCTGATGACACTATTAAATAAGTCAGCCATTCCCAAGTAATTCTGAATATGTTATCTCCAAAAGGATAGGAATTTCCTAATTGTACCACAAACAAGGAAGACGGTGCCTTATATGGAAAAACTGCTACAGGCCAATCAGTATCCGCTGACTTACCACACGGAGTACCGCGCCAGGGAAACCACCTTTTGCCATGATAACGTTGCCAGGACCTAAAACATTTTCCCAACTATAAGGAACAGTAGGACTGAAATCAATCTAGTCACGCACAAAAAGAAAGAGATTGAATGGAAACAGTTTGTATAAAAGCATACACTTGACATTTCCACTCTAAACATACAGATTAAGGGGATGTCTATCAACGTAAGTCAATTCAAAGGTTGAATCTGACTCTCTCGTTGCTGAAGAAATGATTTGCAGGTATTCGTTGGCCTTTCGCTTTAGTTTGACTGTTATTTCACATTGTACTTGTAATTCTTCTTATGAAACACTAAGAACACATTTCTTTTTCAGTCAGGTTTATTGAGGTATAATTTACAGCCAGTAAAATTCACTTTCTAGTGTACCATTCTAGAAATTTTGACAGATATAGTCACACAACCATAATCAAGAAAGAGAATAATTCCATCATCCTGAAATGTTTCCCACGCCCCTTTGAGGCTGACCACTGGTCCCTAGCAACCTCAAACATGTTTTCTGTACCTATAGTTTTATTTTGTCCAGAAATTATTATAAACATAATTACAGAGTATGCGCCATTTTGAGTTTGGCTTCTTTCACTTAACACAAGGCATTTGAGATTCATCCATGGCCGCTTGTGTATCAAGCACTGGAGAAGTGCAGATTGGGATATTTCCCTTTAGAGTCTCCCTTATATCCTAAAGCCAAAGTCAATGTGCAAAACCTGGGTCTTTGGCCATTTATAGCTCTATCATGGTTAAGAAGAAAAGGATATAAGTTTGGCCATTTGTTCCTTGGCATGCCAGGGAAGGGATAAACGCTCTCGGGGGATAACCATAACCTGTGGTTATTACTAGGACTAAATCTTATTATGCTCATAAGATCCAGGCCTTTGTTAGTCAAATAGTTGGGCACTAAAATTATTTAGGAGACACCAGGCAGAGCTTGGGGCAGGTTTTCACTATTTTTTATTTATTGCAATA
The DNA here is from genome assembly GCA_963574885.1 of Lepilemur ruficaudatus. Lineage (NCBI taxonomy): Eukaryota > Metazoa > Chordata > Mammalia > Primates > Lepilemuridae > Lepilemur > Lepilemur ruficaudatus. Next base: position 5,888 of record CAUYRT010038586.1, read on the forward strand.
ATAGTGGCATACACCTTTGACTTAAGAGCACAACACGTTAGTTTTCTTACCTGACCCACCTTTCACAAGATAAGTGACTGTTGAGGCAAAGGAATCAGACAGACAGGCCTCTTAATAAGACTAGGTGACAATGGATGGAGGCCCCTGTGTTTCAGACTTTAGTCATTCAAGGGCCATCTTCATGATTTGGGCTCTACCATATCATCTACATATCAACCATATCATTATTTAACAATTTATATGGTTGACAGTTTTACTAAAATAAATTCTTCTCAAAAGGACTGTTTTTCTACGATTGTTAGTAGAAGAACTTTGTCATAAAAAAAAGGTAACTATGAAAAATACCTAACATTTTAAAACTCTACCTATATGAGTCCGTGTATCACCCCAAATCCTGAGTTGTTGAGTATGACTGGTGGAACACACACACTCACCTACACGCGCTTGGAAACACTGTAACTACAGTAGATGTTCTTGGTCAGGCAAGGCCAAGGCCATTGTGATTCAGCAACAGCCTTTCTTCATTAGCTTACAGTTAACATATGGCCTATATCTCCTCACCTTAAACTAAAAAAATGGAACAGAACCTTGGCCCCAAAGACTTAAAGAATTTATTCAGCAAAGAACATATTCATATCTTCATGCTAATATAACCTCCTTATATATTTGAGGGTTGTTATAGGAATCTGTGCTGATAAGCATATTTTCTAAGAAAATGCATCATTGAAAGCTCTTCTGACCTGTGGTCACTATGCCCTTTAACTAAACAGTTGACCTTTACAATATTAATCATCTCATCTGTTTGAAAGGGACTAACAAGCTTATCCCACTTTCTGTTTAAGAAAGCTATCAAAAGGATTAATGAGAGAAAACCTCTAGAATACTCCAGACTCTCTCCAAAAAGGCAGCAGTAAAGCACCAAGTGCCTCTTGTGAACATACATTTGTCTTCTTCCTGTAAACTCATCCTGAAGGACATCGGGCTTCCAGCTTATATTTAATTGGCTGATTATGTTGTCACTCCTGAGCTCCTTGCCAAGTTACAGGGAAGAGTTTTCTTGGAAACCGTAGTTTCCAAACTTTCTCCAGCTATGCAGTTTAATTACATCTAGCAAAATGACAACAGAGCTCATAATTAGCCTGGAGATTAATTACTGCTGAATCAGTCCAAACACCACAGCTACCAAATTCAACACAGGTGCTTAGGCAAAGAGAAAAGAGTTTTCTCAATACCCAGCAGAAGGTGGACATGGAAGATACGCTTTATGACTCTCTTCCCATGAGCTTAAACATACAACCTTTGCAAAATGCCTTGTGTCTTTATAGCCAGGGTGTCCCTAAGTATTTTTAAAAGAACCAGATCCACAAACACTCCGAATAGTGACACCATATATACCGTAACATACAATGGCTGAGGCAAATCTTTTTTCTATGCAAATTTATGCAACCTAGAGCTTCTTTTCCCCTTCTCACTTTATTGAAGATTCTAAAAACCCTGCATAATCCATCTGCTGTTTTTAGAACCATGAATGAAAGAGTGATGGGGGATGTTGTTCAATTGGTATAAAGTTTCAGTTATGCAAGATGAGTAAATTCTAGAGATCTGCTGCACCACATAGCGCCTGTAGTTAGCAACACTATATTGTGCATTTAAAAACTTGTTAAGAGGGCAGATCTCATGTTAAATGTTCTTACCACCAAAAACAAAACAAAGCAAAAGGACACAAGGAAATTTCTGGAGGTGATGGATATGTCTATTACTTTGGTGGTGATGGTTTCACAAGTGTATGCCTTATGTCCAAACTCATCAAATTATATACATGACATATGTGCAGTTTCTTGTATATCAATTATACCTCAAAAAAGCTATTCAAAAAATAAAAGAAAAAGCAAAAAAAAAAAAAAACTTGCCGTACTTCATGTTCATCCTGTGACCCCTAAAATTGCCTATAAGCCCACAGAGCGGGCCACCACATTTCCAGAGTGCTGAAGCATTCCCAGATCAAACATTCTAAAGCCAAGAACCACCCACCTGGAACCTTCTATGTCCTCTCTGAGAATTACTGGAAGAAGAAAAGGTTAGGTCAGCTGGCTAAAGGAAGGAGTTGACCCCATTTATAAATGCTGTCCATTTCTTATTTTCTTTTACCTATAAGTCATTTGGGGTAGCTTTAAATATATGCAAACCTAGGATCCAGCAAAGACAAATTGTATCCCCAAGTGATTCTAATCCAGGGTTGATAATGACCAGTCTGGAATCACAAAGGGATTGGCCAGTTTATATAATTGCATAAGACTCGGGGGAATGTACAGAGCCAGGTAGTGCAGAAGGGAGGAGGAAGAACAAGGCCAGAGAATAAGAGACAGAATGAATGAAAAGATACAAATCAAAATCTCAGAAGCTTGTAGCCAAAGGAAGTGTGTGACAATAGACAAATACTTGATTCTTAAACCATGTTAAGAAAGAGTCTCTGAATCAGAAGCCGATTAGGATCGTGCTAAAGAAGCACTTTTAATGGGTTTAGAGCTGCGGTCCCTAACCCTGGGCTGTGGGCCTGTCTGAGGCCTGTTAGGAACCAGGTTGTACAGCAGGAGGAGAGCAGCCGGCGAGCAGCAAGCGAAGCTTCATCTGTATTTACAGCCACTCCCCATTTTCGCATCACCGCCTGAGCTCCGCCTCCTGTCAGATCAGCAAGGACATTAGATTCTCATAGGCCTGAACCCTACTGTAAAGGGTGCGTGGGAGGGATCCAGGTTGCGGCTCCTTAGGAGAATCTAATGCGTGATGATCTTAGGTGGAGCTGAGCTGGTGATGCTAGCACTGGGGAGGGGCTGCAAATACAGATAATCATTAGCAGAGAGCTTTGCACAATAAATATAATGTGCTTGAATCATCCCGAAACCCTCCCCCCACCCCCATCTCTCACCCCCCCCCACCCTCCACCTCTCCCCCTGACCCTCCCATCCCCACCTCCCCCGAGAAAAAATTGTCTTCCATGAAACCAGTCCCTGGTGTCAAAAAGGTTGGGGACTGCTGGTTTATAGGATACACGTGTTTGTTGGTTTGATTTTCTGTTTCCTTATTTGTGCATTTGGAGGCATGGGGGCTTCTTTGTTTTGTTTTGTTTTGTTTTTTAAATAATCCTAATATTGACTAAAAAGAATAAACTGTGTTCATACAACCTGGAGGGAAACCCGGGGTAGGGAAAGAGAAAATGAAATCTGGGGAAGGCCTGGTGGAAAGATTTAAACAAATGAAATGTATGCAAACGCGTAGGCCTGATGCTTGTACCCAAGCCTGCATCAGTCGCGAGGGAAGCTGCTGCAAAGCCATCTGCTTGCACGAGGCTGGAGGAGAGGGTACATGGCTGCCAGGAGAGGAATGTTGTCAGAGCCACTTCCACTAAGTGCCACCGAGCTCTTCAGTGCTGCGAGGCCGACCGCTGTGCAGCCAGCAGCCCCGCCATCTGCCCAGCTGCCTCCTCGGTGCTGGGCCAAGTGGGGAGAGGCACCCCGGGGAACCGGGGCAGGTAATGCTCTAGATTAAACGCAGGTCTGTCGACAAGGGTGCAGGGGTGGGAGGCTCCAAAGACAAAGACCTTCTAGGACAGCCTCCCTGAATGTGCACGCAAGGAACGGTGCCCAGCGGGAGGCCTCCCTGGCTCCTTCCTCCTCACGTCCCCACCCCCCCAGGTGGAGTCGCTCAGGTCTGCGTGGTTAGCCGTCATATAAAATCTGAAGACACGAGTTCAAGACTCAGTTCCACATCTCACTTCCTGGCGGATCACTGGCAATGCTATGAGCCCCAGTTTCCTCATATGTAACCGGAGGTAGTGAACAATTTTGGAGTCTATCTTGTCTAACCATATTGTTTTACAGCTAAAGACACTGGGAACTAGAGAACATAAAGTGCATTCCCAACCGTCACCCAGCTAACTGAAGCTATGCGGAATTAACACTCAAATTTCCTGGCTTGAGTTGTTTTCCGCCCCAGCTGCAGACCTCTGCCTGAATGTTTCCCCTGCCTCCTTTTTTTTTTTAATGTAAAGATTGTCTCTATATTTTATTTTGACTTCAACAAGGGATTAGGCTTCAACATATGAATTAGGAATTTGGGGGAGTCATAAACATTCAGTACATGACAGGAACCAAAATGCCAGGGACCAGGGCCCCTCTGAGGGGCAGGGTCTGACTCTCTGCTGCTTCTCTTGGGCACCTTTTTATCCTGAAGCTTCCACAGGGCTAAGCTAACATGGCTGTCCCAAGCCTGCTCAACTCTTCATGACTTTTTAGTTTAAGCATCTGACTCCTTTTCAAGGGCAGATTTTAGGAGACAGTAAGAGCATTTGGTTCAAGATGGTAGACTCACTACACAGGCTGACTCCACCGCCTCCCAAAAGCCCATCGGACTCATGGAAACGATTTTAAAAAGAAGAAGAAAGAGAAGAGGAAGAGGTTGAGAAGGAAAAAAAAGCACCAGCAATGAACCATAAAGTTTGAATAAATTCTAGAAGATAGACAACACGTTGAGATTGGATTGGTGGAGGAAAAATTTTCAAAAGCAAAAAATAAAAACATTAGTTTAAGTTAAAAAGGGTACCCTCATCAGTAAGAATTTTATCAGGTATATATTATATATTGATTGTGCATTAAATAGGATACATAATACATTTTAATATTACATTTAGAAACATATATGGTTTATATGTAATATATAACATAGAATTATATGTAATATAATTCATACATGTGAATAGACTACTATGCAGCCTTTGCAATACATAGTAATACAGAAGATCTTTATACACTGGCATGAAGATGGTAATGTAATGTCAAATGAAAAAGTCACCATCAGATTTGTATGTAACAATACAAATCTATTTTATGTGTGCAGGCAATACATGTTTGTGTGGTAAAATGCAAGCATTTACACAGTGCTTGCTATATAAATGCCCACAACACCACCGTTAACACCTCTTTTGTACAGAGGGAAATGGAGATACAGAGAGGGTAAGTAATTTGCCCAAAGTCACAGAGCTACAATGAATAAACTGGAGGGTCTAGGACACAAATGATTCGAATGCTCCTGAGTCCTCGATGCCCCACATCTGAGATGACTCTCAGCCTGTAGCAGAGCACAGAGAACTCTGAAAGAATATGCATCCAATGGGAGGGGGAAGACTTTCAATTTTCCTTTTACATTTCCCTATTGTTTAGTAGTCTTCAATAAGAATGTATTTTTTCATTTTGTTTTTAAGTTATCATCCCATAAAATGGCTTTTTTATTTGGATGAATTATAACAGTTCTATGAATTATAGCACATGTTATAATTTTTTATGTAACCACCAGCACAATCAGGATACAGGACGGTATCATACAGGACAGCCCGAAAACTCCTTCTTGCACTCCCTTATAGTCATACACTCCCCCACCCTGAACTCCTGGCAAACATACGACTTCCTGAGAATGTCATCCAGTATGTAGCCTTTTGATATTGACTTCTTTCACCCAGAATAATGCCACTGGGAATTATCCAAGTAGTTCTATGCATCAAGAGTTTGTTTCTTTTTATTGCTGAATAGTATTCCACCTTACTGGTACACCAGTTTCTTTATCCATTTGCCCACTGAAGGACTTTTGGGCTGTTTCTAGTTTTGAATGATTATGAAGAGAGCTGCTGTAAATATTTGTGTCAGGTTTTTGTAGGAACATAAATTTTCATTTCTCTTGGGTAAATACCTAAGAATGTACTTGTTGGGTGTTAGGTAAATGTATATTTAACGTTCTATGAAACTGCCAAACTGTTTTCCAGAGTCACTGTACAATTTTGCATTTCCATAGGCAGTGGGTGAGTTCCACTTGCTGTACACCCTCATCAGCACTTGGTGTTTTCGTGTTTTTTCATTTTAGCCATTCTCAGGGGTATGGAAGAAGAATGAATTTCTTTTTAAGTAAAAAAAGAAAAGAAAAGAATTAAACAGCATTGGCAAATATAAGGCAAATAGATTATGTCCTAAGCTGCTGGCAGGTGGAAATATAAATAAGAGCTATACTTGAAAATTCCATTCATTCATTAAATATTTTTAGGCATCTAATATGTGCCTACTGTGCTCCTCATGTGCATATTTCAGTGTCTTGGGAATGTTTCTGTGCTTTGTGATTTTTCTTTTCATTTTGCCATCCCTATTTTCTGTTTATCTATAATGCCCTCTGTTTTTGTAACCCAATCTAAAATGTGATAAAAAAAGAGTAGAGAGCAAATAAAGATAATATATTTAACTCTAAATAATTATTATTTATATTAATAATTTGTTATTTGGGAAAACATTGTCCTCTGGGGATATAGAAGTCAAGATGAGAGGAAGCCCATATGCGGTGTTCCCAGTTAGAGAATTTTGGCTGTTTGCTGCACCCTGAACTATTGTTTGCTTTGTCGTCCATCAAAAGCACCATAACAGGTAGAAGAGTGAGTTTATTTCCTACAAATGCCTTGTGAGTGCTTGACAATGAGAAATTAATTAGAGAAGATATAAGGGCCAATTGATTTTCTGGGTTGCCAATTGTCCACTTTGCAAATTATTTATGGAAGCCAGAAAGAAAATAGAAAAAAGGCAAAGAAGCATGCCTGGGCTGGAAAGCACAGGAATTCAATTACAGTAATCCTTGCTGGTTCACACCTCCCACCGTGTCTTTGCCATGTCCATCTTGCCAAACCTGGGCCACGTGGGCCAAGCAACTGTGTCATGCATGAACATCCCAAGGACCCCTTCTCCTGATTTTGTACAGATTTCCAACAACATCTTCAATGATACAGAGAGGAGATGCAGGAAAATCACTTTTGAAAATAAAAATCCATATTACAAGCGGGCTGACCAACAATGGCTCCAGGCCAAAGGAAAACAGGAAAAGAAATTATTCTCAGGAATTACATTCACCCAAAGAAAGTGTCACATTCAGGGGAAGACATACAGTTCTACCCAGGGCAGCCTCATGGTCTTTCACGGCCCCAGTTCTCTTAAACCAGGTGAAATTAAACCAACTGGTTAGAAATGTTTTTCATAATTCTTTTTTGCAGTGTCCTAATTGTTGAGGCCTAAAATTTTAAGTTTGTTTGGCTACATCAGTTTATATTTCAGTCCAGATTTCAGCTAGGCTACTGTGGCCTAGAGAAGGGAAAGGCACTTGTTTTGAAACAAAAAAACAATGTCAGAACAGAGTTGCAACAAGAAAAAAGTTTTCAGATATCCAAGCCATAGCATAGGTCAAATTTATTTATTTTACATATTTATTATGCCTCCTCAAGGAAAACTGTTAAAATGCATTGCTCTCGGAGATGACTGCCATGGTCTGTGACAAATTGTGTTTTTTAATAGAAATGACATTCAAAAAAGGAGAAGTGGGAAGAGAAGGACAATTAAGAGAAAGAGAAGGAGAAGGAGAAGGAGAAGGAGAAGGAGGAGGAAGACTGGGAAAATCCTCAAAATGCTCATTAAAAACTACTGCAAAACGATTGGGGAAAAACACTTTTTTGTTAAAGCTGTTTTTAAGAATAAACTCTCATTCTTAATAAGTTCCAACTGATCCTGAATATTTTACAATTTCACCATATCTTAATTGTATTCTAGTATTCCTGTCATACAGAAAAAGATGCATAATAAAACTGCAAATTAATTTCAATTCCTCAATCAAATTTTAAAGGATGCAATTCAGCCACACCACTTTGACGGTTACTATTTATCCAGGAACGACTAATGTGGACTTGGCCTTCGAAGTGAGTGAGAATAAAAAGGATCCAAGAAAATGGATGAGATTTCTGGAAGCAAAGATAAGTAATGGATTTTCTATTTCCAAAGAGTTCATTTCTTGGCTCTATGAAAATATATTTAAGTTCATTTATGACTACTTAAAATCCTATCTAATGTTCATGTTATTACCCATATTTAAGGTATGGAGCACCTAAAAATAATACACCCCACTGCTGTGATCCAGTCTCTCTCCAGGTACCAGCAGAGTGACTGCAAATGCTGGTTAATTCCTCCCGGTGCATTTACCTCTCCGCAAAAATACCTGAATAGATAGATACTTTTAGTTTAGGATTCTATAAGCAATAATCATAGCTAATAATTATTAAGCCCTAACTATGTTTTACACAAATAGCAATACTAGTTCATTTAATTCTCAAAAAATCCTATGAGATAGGTACTACTGTTGTACCCAATTTACAGCTGAAGAAACCGAGGCAAGCGAGGCTAAGATACGGATTGTCAAAGTCTCACAGCATATAAAAGTGGAGCTAGCAAATGAGCTCATGCTTTGAAGAAACAAAACCCATTTATGGAAGAATTATGCAGGGCTTACTAAAGAGTCAATTTACATGCACACGTGAATAGATAAGGACATGCAGTAAGTTACAAAGAATTAACACAGCTAACCACGTTCTGGGTTTATTGTTAACACCACGGCACTAGGCTTTTGTTAAAGCTATTAGCAAAAAGTGATTAGAAGCAGATCTTTATCCCTGGTGACACTCCTGTCTTTTGCTTAATGCTGATTTTATCTCTTCTGCTTCCAGTAGCTCAACATCTGATACTCATTCATGTCACCCTTGTTTGGACAACTTTTTCATAACTAGTATATTTATTGCAAAGAGTTTTAACTCCTCTCTACTATTGCACAAATTTCAGCCTTTAAAGGAGAGAGCTTTGTTGCCTTAGCTCTAAAACTTTTGTGTGAATTTCCTTTGCTCTAGCTATTTAGTTTTGTTTTCACCAGCATTGAATGTGTCATTCCTTCGACTGGCATGCCCTCTGCAAATGCCTACTGAGAACCTGTGAATATCTTTTGAGTTTTATGGGTCTTTTGGCTTTAGTATAACTCAGTTGAAGGGCTGTCTATAGGCCAGAGCTTCTTGAACTCTAATGTTCATGTAACTCACCTGGGGATCTCATTAAATTACAGAGTCTAGGGCCTGAGATTGGGCATTTCTAACATGCTCCCAGATGAGGCTTATGGTTCTTCAAAGACCACACTCTTTGAGCAGCGATGACCTAAGAGATTTGCCATTTCTTCCTTACCAGTTTCTTGCATCCTACTATCAATGTCCCCGTATCCTCATCCGCTCTCCTGCCCCAGCTGCCATACCTGGGTTATATTATTTACACTTGCAACCAATGTTGTCTCACCAGTTTTTTTTTTTCTTCCTGTTTCTATGGTCACCAACATGCATGCTTCTGTGTTCTCCTAAGGGCCAGATAATCTAGAAATTTTCTCAAGGTAGTAATTCAGGGCAACTGAAAGAGTGAGAAAAATAACCACCTCTGCTGCCCTTAGAAAGATTTAATCCATAAATAGATGGGCTGTGAAGTCGCCCTCACCTCATCTTGTATTTATTCTTCTTTAGCAGCTGAAAGTAGGACTCAGAGGAAATGGAAAATAGATGAGAGGAGGGCTTTGCCCAAGACAGCTTTCATCAGTAAAGTACCAAAGTAATCACCGCACCTGACAAATTTCTACTCCTTGTTTTAGCCCAGTTTTAATAAAAGAAAGATTTAACAATGGTTTATATCACCTGGCATTGCCTTTAATTTCATCAAGCTCCAATATGAAGACTTGCCACATTTACACTAAAACTGCTTTTTCTCCCGAAGTTCATTTGTGAAGGCAGCCGCTGGGGCTTTAATCATCTTTTCTTCAATCTTTCATTTCTAACACACTGTGATGGATAATGCCTCACCCAGGCCCCCTGCGAGTCAGGCAAATTCTTTATCACGTCAGTCCCAGGTAGTCCATGGTAGAGAAAGCATCCGCTAATTAAAGACAGAAAGGCCACTTCAAATACTCTGGCTATAAAGATTTAGCATTTCACATTCACGGTGGGCCACATTCAAAGGTAAGGTCCTCTGACCCGATGGACCAGGCTATATCTCACCAAGCTTAAGAACAGCAGGCAAACCATTGGCATTTCAAAAGTTCTGTTAAAATCTGGGGTAATGAAATGCTGCTCATGTTTGAGAGCTCAAAGCCCTTAGAATAACCTTGTCAGTATTAAACAGATCACAGGAGTTCAAATCTCAATCACTGAGGTGCCATTGTCTCAAGGAGCACTTACGAAAACCTTGAAAATGTTTTATGCTTCCAGGATAACTCTTTTAGCATTGATGCTACTTAAGAAGTACATTTCCTATGACTTTCTCTAAAAACCCGTAGGCAGCAAGCTTATTCCTTTTGCATGATTTGAAGGCAGTCTAAAAACTCAGCCTAATTTGTGGGCAAGAAGTTACAAAATTTATATTGCAGAAGTATGAGTCAGTAATTGAAATGCATTTGAAATGTGGCTTCCATGATGTCTATGGCATAAAAATACTCAAAAGTACCTCATTCCAAAATGTTAAGACATATTAGAACTGTACCTGATATGTTCTTATAGGGCTGCTTTAAGGACTGTGGCCGACATAAGTTTTCTAAACCAGAAAGCTGGCCAGACTCTAAGGCAATGCCTCAGATCTCTAGGCTCAAAGTATTGGGCTCAGAACATTGCACACTAAGGAAAGGAATGAGCCCACAAAACACTTCGCTCCAACCAGGCAAAAAATAAATCTCTCTATTCCTGTGGTCTGATAACAAGTGTTTCAGTGAAATACCAAAGAATGAGGTAGCAACTAGACACATCATCTCCAAAATAAAGGCTGTATCAGCAAGGAGAGCAGGAGCATGGGATGGAAGTAAATTGGAACTCAGAACAAAGAACTGTGTGATGGAAAGACAGAGAAGGACGGGTGTGGAGTTGTTTTCATAGGGCAGATAACCAGATGTTCCAACCAAATACTCATTGGAGAATTCTTTGGATGAGGTCAAGAAACTCAACAGTCGATATTTAACATATCTATTTGGCCAAAGACATATGTCAATTTATGAGTGTCCTGAATTGGCTTGCTTTTCATGCATTTGTGGGTATAAAATTCCAAAAATGTCAGTAAACAAAAATTTGCTGGTTTATAGTTCTGTTGTTTGGAGCACTTTAGTCTCCCTATGTATGCACATACTAAGTCTCCCCAGCATTTTCTTGGCATCCTCAGAGATGTCTTGCATGAATTCCAAAAACATGTTCAAGTTGTTCTTCCCCTTTGGCAGCCACTGGAATGGCAGGTGTGAGCAAAGCTATCTGGGGATGGCTCCACAGCACTGACGGATGCTGCTGTGCCCTCCTCCAGAGAATCTCCTTCTCCAGTGCTTACTCTTCCAGGAAACCAAGAGTGGTTCACACTCTGAAGACAGAAGAACAGTTCTGTGTGCCTTTTACTCTCCTTTGAGCCATGTTTCATGCATAAATGATCTTTTGTTCCCTAGAACACAAACCTGGTGCAAGGGGCTGAGCTGAGGGACCGAGCCTTCTAGTTACCTTCATTTCTCCATCTCTGTATTCAGGTATTTGAATCAACGTTATTCCAGAATCCAAAAGCATTTGTGAAATGCTTATAGATAATTTGGGGCTTGAGATTAAGAAGGTGGATTAAGGCTTTCTTCTGAGAGCTTAAATTTTGAGACAGATCACCAGAATGGAAACTCATGTACAAATTCAATGACCATCTTTCAAAGCTTAGTGGACAGTTCCTATTTTGAGTAGTCTGTCCCATAAAAACACTTATCTTCAGACAGTGTAAAAATAAAAGAAATTGAGTGTGTGGAGCAAAGAGTATAGTAAGACTTAACAGGGCCACACACAAAACCAGACAAGAAAGACCTAGAGACTTTTTTAACCCTTTGTCTTTTCTTTTCCTTTATACTATATAGAAATGTTTGCAAAAGAATGTGAACTTTGAAGTTTTTCTTAAGACAAAAGTACTGCACAGTCTCATATTTGAATTTAATGTTAAATGCATCCCATACCTAAATTCTTTCCTGCAGAATTGAACACAACTCCATGCTCATGCAAAATGGAAACTGAGAGTAGCTCTCCCAAGACACACCTAGCTCTGGGTACTGCCAGGCCCCAGCCTTCCCCTGGGGTAGCCATGTGCTAACTGGCCAGATATCCAGGAGTGAGAAGAGCGTGGAAGGTGCTGGGGGAGGAGGTGGTAGTTCTCCCTCCTGCACGTGACAGAGAGGGCTTGCTGATATGTGGGCTCTTTTACAACAAGACCTACATATATTCTAAAAGGTATTTGGTGACTGAGACAAAAATCTAAACATTTCTTCTGCCCTAATTATATGTATCCATAAACAAACCCCCAAGACATGAACAGGATCCTCCAGAGAGCAGGCACCCTCCTCACAGCACATTTTATCATCTTCATTTGAAGGGAAGTCAATATTAATGTTTCAACATTTACTGTTGTATTGAGAATTTGAGAGTAAGGAGACTGCAAAAGTAGACAAGATATAGTCCAAGACTTCCCAAGGATGAGGACCATGAGAACCCCCTGAGAAGCTTATAGGAATAAAGACTATTGGCCTTGAGACAGCTTAAATCACTATTTGCAATTATTGTACATGACATAATTCTATGCATCCATGCCTTTTGCTATGTGACTTAGAATTCAAGCCCCGCTGCAGTTGTGTTGAACTTGGCCATAGAATTTGCCAATGGATGATGTGGGCAAGAGATAGAGAGAGAGTTCAGCACTGAGGCCTCCGGTGGTGTTACTTGTTTCCATTTGCTCTCTTACATTCCTACCATTTGCCATATGAAGGGCAGGCTCTGGATAGTTGCTGGTCCAAGGAGGACAGGAAGCTTGTGCAGATGACCCAAACCCAACCCCTGCCACAGCCTGGAGCCTGGAGCCCAAAGTCCAGCCTCAGCCAGTCAAAGTGCTCCAAATCCATAGACCTGTGAGAAGTTCGGGGATGCTCAAAATGCAACATGATTGCAGAAATAGCCAAGCAATACACTTCACACTCCCACTCCTAGTATAGACATAAGTACATACACATGGTCCTTCACTCCAGGTGGCTGAGTCCATGGAGTATGATTGCAATCTATTGAGGATCTACTGAAAATAGTCTAGAAGCTTCTTTCTAAATGAGTGCATCAATGGACAGCACCTAACTACTTTAATTCCACTGCACAAACTTGCAGAGTAATAAAGAAATTTACTGTCTATTTATTTCCACTTTGTGCCAGTATATAAATTCTCTTCATCTCTCCATTACTAGCTCATCATGAGATTACATGATCACATAACACATCAATTCTTCAAAGGGGGCAATTTCAAGTACATGGAAGCCTCCCAATAGTCATTAAGAAGGAAACATAGTAGGCGGCAACATCCCAGGCTAAATGTGCATGCAGAAGAACTAGTGATTACCTCCAAAGTCCACGTTTTCTTAATTATAGCATCACGTTCAGGAAAGTTAAGGCGTTGTCACTTGTCTGCTCGACTCTCTGAGCTTGAAAGGTTTTTGCATTTATGGGGGAAGGGAATGTGCATCATTTAAAACTGATATGTTGTACAAAGGGAGGCTACCATCAAAATGGAATGAAATAGATTGCACTGCAGTCTTCCTTTATGAAATAACAAATTCTCTTGAAAGAGAGAAAATAAATAGAAGAGCAAATCATCTCTGTCATTACATACTTCTAAATCCTGCAGTCTTATGATACCCAAAAAGAATTCATTCTACAGAGTGTACACTCAAACATGAAGCAGCTTGATTGCCAATCCTGACAATCGCATAAATTAATGACAACTCTCCACCAAAAAAAGAAAGATCAAACTCAATGATGTTTCAAAACAATGTCTAATTTTTTTTGCAGGGCCCAGATAAGACCTAATAAATAATTTCAGCTAGTGCTTCTTGAGCTGGATGTGACAAGCTATGCCCTAAATGAAAAGGAATACTCTTTTTCTGTGATTATTTTTTTTTCTCTGAAGAAAAAAACAAATCTAATCTACACCTTATATAAAGTGCACTGTTGAGCTGGGTTCAGTACTTCTCCATAATGAAGAGGAGTGTCCTGTGTGCTGGTAGATGCGGGGAGGGTGGGACTGAAACGCGGAGAGAGAGGAAATACATCCCACTGACAACAGCGGGGAAGAAGAAATTATCCCAAGTCGTTTCGTGTTAGTACCAGGTGACCCTGTCACTCAAATGAGTTATATTTTCCTTCCGTGTTTGTGAAACCAGTGAGGAAGGAGAGAAATATTTCCCAGGGACAAGATTCTGGCTAAAGTAATATGAGACAGAGCAGTCCCATGGGAAAGGATATGAGACCAGGCTGAGGTGTCTTGATTCTTGTTCTGGTTTCACCATTAATTTTCCCTGTAGCTTTGGAAATGCCAGCGTTCTTCTGGGTCTCCACTGTGTCACCTGTACAACAGATAACACCTAAACTAACTGCTTCTACCGTGTAGATAACCAGTGCTGAAAAGATGTGTAGACAGCGCTATGCAAACTGTATTATTCTGGCAAGGCGAGGCTCACCAACAGAAAAATGTGTTCCCCCTCTCCGTTTGTACCCACAGTTTGATGATATATTTTATTAATGATGCGGTAGGTAATTCTGGCCAAAAGGCAGATGGGTCACTCTAAATGGTTCTAGCTAACATCAATTAGAATCAATTTTTTAAGAACAGATGCCAAGTAAGTTTCACAATCTGTCTCAATTTACCTTTCTGGTCATTCTCCCAAACCATTCACCATCTTTCAGTCACCACAAGCTGTTGTCCTACTTCAACTATACACTTTTTATATTGGTTCATGCTAGTTTCTCTGCCTAGACTCCTTCCCCATTACAGCCCCTGACAAAAGGTCTTTGGAGGATATTCCCCCTCCCCACCCCCACACACATACTTCCTGAATTCTTGCTCATCTCTAACTTCTCCTTGCTCCCCAAATCCCCTCCCAAGCTTCTCCTGCAGTATCCTCTTTAAGCCTTCCTTATGAATGTCCTAGCCCTCCCTTGGGACGCACCCAACTGACTCCCACCCTGCCACCCACCCACAGAATGACCGAGGTTCAGACCAGCTCATTCCATGTTCTCTATACTCATCTGCCTTTGGCTGTAGCTGGGAACAAATGACGCTTCCATAGACTCAGTTTGGAAGAAAGACTCCTCCTGGAAGGAAAGTGTGATTGAACTTTGCTCACATCTTCCACCAGCATTACTAGAAGGGGCAAGGAAGTGGGATGCAGGAGGCAGTTCTTCCTAAGGAACCAGACACAAACACAGCTATTCTCCATTCTAAGCCACCTTCTGGAGACCACCTGGTCTGGAGTATCCCAGGACTGCCCTCTATACCCACGGCCAACCTAGGACGCAACTCATAGGACTGATCTTGTAAACCCAAGTTCAACCCAACACTCAAATAGCTCCCCCTGGCCATACTGAGTATCCATACTTCAGGATACTGAAGGTGCACTTGCTACTTTCCTGAGTCAGCTTATATTTGACAGAAATTAATATAAATTCCTGGAGACAGCTAAGACGATGACTGGTGCAAAGTTCATGCCATCTCTCTGATCACCAAGTGTCTGCCTTGGTAGTGGGGGTGGGGGATTCAGGTCATCCCACCAACAAAGAGTCATCTTTAGTAAAAATGTGTGTGTTTTATACGGAGGCACATGACCAAAATTAATTGCATGTATAAACAGAGTTCCCCAAAAGACCTGAAGGGTGAGAAACCTGCTTGTGAATTCTCACAAGTGCACTTGATGAATTGAGAGTCCCAGTAGGTTCATCAAGGGTGTGAGTGTCACAGGAGTGTCGGGATAATGTGATTCACCTTATCTGACTCTTTCCCATTGAATTAATGGAGGATTTAATTTAGATGTTGAACACATAATTGAAATATTCTGATGCACAGAATGATCCAATAAAAACAAATTCATTGCTACATCATACAAGCTTGAGATAGACAAATCTAAAACCTTTCTGTAGACGCTGTGCATATTTTCATAGGAACAAAACAGACAAAAAGAGTATTTCTGTGTCTTTCTCATAAAATAGAAATAAATGGTTTATGTGCAGGCATTTTATCAGTACTACATTCATCACAGATACGCAAATCTAGGCTCAGTGGCAAGGGGTTAATTATCCCTTTAATATCCCTGCTGTTATATATCTGTTTTTCTAACTTTGTCATTTTGTCTCTCTTTTTTATTACAAAAATTAAATCTTTGCAGTCCCAAAATACCAGACTCTGTGAGTTGACAGCAAGTGTTCTGGACTTTTGGGACTTGTTTTCCATGCAGAAGGAAAGCACAGGTCTGAGACAAAACCCTCCAATGCAGACTTGATGGTTACCAACTTTGCTGCTGACCCAACATGTGACCCTGGGCACATCACTTGCCTTCTTGGTGCCGAGTTCCTTCATCTGGAAAATGAAGGGCTCCCTGCCTCATGTGGTGCAAAGAAGGGTCACGATTAATTCATTTCCCACATGCAAAACCAGACTGTACAGCACAGTAACAAAGTATATGTAATGAAGACACAAGTGTTTCAGGATTCTTAAGCAAATGAACTAAGGAATTATTTATCTTTCAAATGCAATCGCAAAAATATTCCAAAACTCAGGTGATATTAAACCTTACACTGGAAAGAAGATATTCATGGAGAGGGCGTTGGGTAGGCGCCTGGGGAGTCTCGACCTCACTTCTCCTGCCTTCTCATCACAATCTGATGGCATGAGCTCAGGACAGACATTAACCCTGCCAATCTCTCATTTTCATCATCTTCAAAATGATGAGTTGGTTTTGCTGTTGCTAAGTTCCCTGCTGGGTGAGAAGTTCAAAAATTTCTATCATGGTGAAAGTCTACTATTCCTTTCCTCCATAAACATCAATAGAAATTGTTTCATTTTTCCTTATAGCTCATTTATTGGTGGCCAGGTATCCAGTGTTAGACCAGAACTATTTCTATATACACCAAGTTCAAAAGGAAACATTTACTTTCTTTTTCTCATTATGAAATAAATTCCAAAATAAAATTATATGGAAATATGGAATTTTTAGAAAGGGGCAGTAACACACTATCTTACTTCATTAGTGACAAAAATTTGGTACAATTTCCTGCATGGTTTTATGAGAATACAATGTAAAATATATTATGTTTACAATTAATATTTTAATAAAAATGGGTTTACATTATATATGCCTAACATGAAACTGTCTTTGTTTTCAGAAATCCTTCCTGCTCAGCAATTATAGACCTATTTCACTCTATTTTAGCAACTATATCATATTCCACTGATGAGTCTGTACCGTAAAGTGGGCATCCTTTTGATACGTTGTTTGTCTAGCTTTCCTCGATCGAAATTTTTCTGTTCAGAATATCTTTCTACCTCATCTTTGTACCTGTGAATGACTACTGCAGAATAATCAACCCAAGATATTAGCTTGAAATCATATTTTAGGATGTGTTTGGGTTTATTAATAAACCAACATGTCCGTATGCACTGCTTATTCAAATATGGCACAACATACTGTCTTATAAGGCAAATGGGTGTACAGGATGTAAGTTATTATACATGATAAAAACTTAATTAGCCATTTGCCTCAAAATGATTATATCTTTTTTAAAATGTCTGCCTCCTTTGTTTGCTATAAATATTCATTTAAATACATAAAATATACTAAGCAGCATTTTGTCTGCATCCCATCAAGCAAATTCATTGAGGCATGAGAGCTGTAAGCAGTGGAGCGGAAGACCATGCCATTACATGGATAAATGCTCCAGAGTTACTGAAGCAAGACAAAGACAATCACAGGAACATGGATTGCAGAATATGCTGAAGCAACCATGTTTGCGGAGAGGGGAAAAGGAAGGGGACCGTTCGTAAATAGGAAGAACAGGGATCCTGTGATATTCCATCACATCGGGTTCAAGCGTTTAGTCGGAGTCAGACAAATTATTACTGTTATGCTATCTGCCTATCAGATATTTCAAATTCATCAAGAAGCCATGGCCATTTAACAGATACACACACATATATATATATAATGGAACGTTTTATAGAATGATTTTCTTTTAATCACCCAAAGGTCTAATAGGGTGGTTGGCCTGCTTCCCTAATAAAATTTAAATAGCTTTTGCTTCAGGTCAAAGTGAAGTCGTCTGTCCTAAGAGGAGTTCATCTGTGACATGCATAATAGCCGCCTAGTCTCAAGAGGTGATTTGAGATTACTGCTCCTGTCGGGAAAATAAATAATCTCTCTCTGACAAACACACACACACAGCCATCACAAGCTGCATTTCGCCAACCAAAACAAATTTCAGTCTGTAGTTTGTGTCTTTGCCTTATTAGGGCCTGAGAGCAGCACGACCTCCTTCTATGTCCTCCTGGCTTGGCGCATCTCCTGGTTCCTCCCTCGCCTCCTCCAGAGACCAGAGGTGCCCTGCGCAAGAGACCCCAGCCAGATTCCGGCAGCTCAGAGCCTCTCTGCAGGCTCCAATCTCATCCCTCAAGCCCTTGGGCTGTGGCCTTACACCTCCAGTGTGGTTCTGTGGCTTCCCTCCCATTTCCTGCCCTGGCTCCATCCATGTTTCTGTTGTATCCTCTGCTTGGCTTTTAGAGGTGTCTTCAGCCTTGAATTCGGACTTGTGAATCACCTCCAATGCTGAGCTCAGATTCCAGGGCCCAAGCCCCCCTACCTGGGAGGAGATTGGACCTACACAGGTGATAAGCATTTAATTGGTCAATCACACAATGGAAGTGTATACACATGCGCACACACACTCATTAATAAATGTATCTAGCCATGTATACTTGGGCCTGCCTAGTTACTATTACAAGAAAAGCTCAAAAGATTTCCCCAGGACTTGCCTTCTCTCCCTCCACATCTTGGATCCATTTTCTTCACATGAGTATCTTATTACTATCATCATGGTGGTAAAGTAACACGACTATGGCAGCTCTAGTCTTTCTGAGTTCAAATCCAGCAGGAAAAAGCTTCTGTCTCAGTCCTTGAATTCCCAGGAATACATTTAATTGTATTTTAGTAGCTTTCAGTCTGTATCATGACACTCCCTGAACCAATTGTTGTGGGCAGAAAATTTTAAACACTGCAGCCTCCCAATTTCACCTGAAGCACAAGGATTAAAGATTGCAGAGAATCCCCAGGGAAACTCTAGATTTGCTGCTGGAAAAAGGGAGAATGAATGCTGGAGTGAATAATCAAGTATCTGTATGTTAAGATGACCAAATCCGTTGCTGTATTTATTTGTGCCAATTATTTAAATTAAGAATTAGTTCAATGCAAGAGTTCCTAAATCCTCACAACAGCAGATAGCAAGAATCCTTAGCAATCATCCCAGCTCCTGGCTATTCAAAAGGTGCTTCATGGACCAGCAACAATCGCATCACCAGGAAGCCTGTTGGAATCGCAGGATCTCAGGGCCCCCGGAAATACTGGATCAGAATCTGCGGTTTAACAAGACTTCCAGTAGATGCAGTAAAGTTGAAAAGTAACGACCGAGATTTAACTCTCAATTTTCAGATCTGGAAGCTGGGGTAAGGCAAAGTGAAGAGTCTTGCCCCAAGTCATGCAACTATTAAATGGTAGAACTGGCACCAGAAATAGAATCCAGTCTCTGGCCATTCAGAGGAAGCTCCACTCCGAATTGACACTATTTTGCATGGTGCACTTTTCTTTCAAATACAATTACGTTTGCAATTATTTTTTTGCTGTTATCAAAACGTGCATATCAGGATATGTCACTATAGCATTTAGCATAGCATTCAGAAGTACAACTATGCCGTCAAGGAGGCCTGGATTCAAATCTCAGCTCTAACACTCACAAATTCGGGAAAGTTATTTGACCTCTGTAAAACGGAGTTCTCTCACCTACCTCATAGAATTACTATAGGAATTGAAAGAGACAAGGCATCTATGTATATTTTATAGGTTAGAAACTGAATTAGCATTTGGAATCCACAGAGCTCAAAAATATTATTTTTATCATTTTTCATAGAACAATCTTTTTCATGCTTTCAGTTTTTTTCGTCTATCTTTGTAGGCATCACAAATACAACAATGGGTAAGAACGATTACCTGCCATTGAGGAGATTATACTCTCAGAGGAGACAGAGTGGCCACAAAGTGGGTGTGTGACAAACGCAAAGCCAGTGGCGTGAACATAGTGCCTCCAAAGCACAGAGAAGGAGCAATTAATTTTGCCTAGAAAAGGAGAATGAGGCTTCACAGAAAAAAAAAAAAAATCACATAAACCTGTGCTTTAATGGGAGCCTTAATGAGTATTCCACCAAATTTAGTTTTTGAGGAATCCACCAGCATTTGGTGTTGACAGTTGCGGGCATGAAAGAGTAAGTGAGATGGCGGCCCCACAGAATCACAGACTCATGGGACGTAGAGCTGTCGTGACTTACGATGAAGGCCGAGATGCCCACCCAGTATTTCCCCGCTGTCATGCAGTGAAGTGGGGCCTTGTAAGTGGATGTGACTGATGACCTGAGGGCAGAGGTGATGTGTATCAGCTCCAGAACAGAGCTTGGAAGAGAAGGCCCAAGTTCCCGTGTTCCAGGCAGTGCTGGTAAGAGGGTGGTGCTTCGGGATAGCGTGCAGCAGAGTCTCCTGCAGCCCGAGAGACATGTTTGATGAGCGAGAAAAACGCTGTGGTAGCATTAAATCACTCAGATTTGGGGCTCACTTGTTACTGCAGCATAACGCATCCTGACTTGACATCCTGATGTCAGTGTTCATGGACGGCCACTCCTCATGTGACAGTGGGGGAGCGCGTGGCTTCAGAAGGGATTGGCCTCAGATAAGGAGGGGGATGGGGCTTATTGCTAAACCTGTCTAAATTTTTTGCTAAGTAGCAGTTTTTTTTCCTTTTCTTTTTTTTTCTTTAGAGATAGGGCCTCACTCTGTCCCCCAGGCTGGAGTGTAGTGGTGCAATCATAGCTCACTGCAGCCTTGAACTCCTGGGCTCAAGCCATCCTCCTGCCTCAGCCTCCTGAGTAGCTGGGACTGACTACATGTGCACACCACCACGCCTGGCCAGCAATTTCTAATCATATTTTCCCTACTCACACAACAATATTTTTCAGGATTTAATCTTGAAATCCTGATAAGGACATGCACTCTGGCGCAGCCAACAAAACTTCAACATGTCATTGGGTCATAATGTAGTTCAGTATTACAAAAACAGTTATGAATCACCCTAAGCAAAACAAATCCATCTGTGTGCCTTTGCATGCTACTTCAAAGCCACCCCACTATCTAAAATCGAACTTCTCAGGAATAAATAGACTGCAAGGTTGAGTCCCAGAGAGTGTCACTTTTAACCTCTAGCAAATTTTCATAGCTGAGTGGCAAACTCCTCCCAAACAACATTTCTAATGGGAGGCTGACAGGCTTCTAACTAAAGCAGTTCCAATGTGCCACTATAATAACCTACTTCTTTTGATTGAATTTATTTTTAATGATTATTTTCCCTGCATGCCAATCCAACCTGTGCTGCCAACCCAGATAGAGGGGGAGGGGAGGAAGCTTCGGACGGAGAACGTTGTCTTGGGCTGCACTGCCACCTAGAGGTGCTGATGAAGAACTAACCTGCTACTATCAGCAGCCGCTAAGATGGGACCTTCCACTGCACGGGGCTGGGCAAAAGACCTGAAATTATTCCCTCAGTTTCACTTAAGCAAAATAGATTATGAAAAGAAAACAAAAAAAGCATTACCATGAGCGTGTTCGCTAACAATTACTATTGGCCTTAAAGTGGAAAGCCCTTTAAGGAAAAAGCTTTTTTCTGCAGTTCTTTTCATTATTATAAAGGTTAGATTTGATTTGCACCTTGAACTGAATTGACAGAAAATCATTTGGAAATGGAATGTTACAAGAGTCTGAATAGGTCCATATGATCTAACTACAATTCAATTTCAAAAATAAAATGTATTCAAAAGTTATTCAAGGTCAACTCAGAGGACAAGAAGTATTGTGGGGACAAAAAAAAGGACAAGGACAATGACAACTTGTTGAATAAGTTCTGCAAGTGACAGCATAGGACAGACATGTTCCTGAGAGCCATCACTATCTTGAAGGCAAACTCAGAAAGTCTTGCTGCTGTTGTTGTTGACAAGGTCTTTGTTTGACTTTCTCTTCAGGCAATGTCGACTTCAACACAAATGCAAACCATTTTAAATAAACACGAGGAGCTCGTGTTTTGTGAAGTTATTTCAAAACTATCAATAATACAATGAAACTCAAGTTCATGGAAAAGATAATTTAGGCAGACTTTTGGAGAGATAATTTAGTCATTATTAACGATATTTGTGGTAAGAGATAGGAAAAATCCGAGACCAACCATTCATGAGCTCAGGAATTTTCAGCTGCAACATCTTTGTGACATTTTAAGCCGATAATGATGGCTCCTCTTTGAACTGAGGGAGCCCGCATACACTCAGTAACACATCCTGGGTACTATAGACCATGTGGCTCACTTTGTATCAATTCTCTGAGATCAAAAAATGATGTGGAAAGGACAGCAAAGCAAAGTCACAAGAAGGAAAAAGACAGTATTTTGCAGCACAAAAATTTTACTACCCATACAAGTACAAAATTCAAAACTGGGCAAGTTAACAATCCAAATCATTGGAAGACGTGGTCAATTTTTGGAAGAGCAAAACTTGCGGTGGTTAACTGTTTACATTTTTAAGGACTTACTAGGGCTCTGGCACCGTCTTAGTGCTTTGCTCATTTAGTCCCAAACACCCACATATATGGTAGGTACTGCCATATCCCCATTTTACAGATGAGGATCAGGAGGCATAGAGGGGTTAAGCACACGTAAAGGTAGAGCCTGGATCCAAACCCAGGTAGGCAGTGTGTCTATAGAGTCTGTACTCTTAAATACTATGTTTAATACTATCTCATTAAAACAACAACAACAACGACACTTTCTATAGGACAACTCAAGAAAGAGACTGTAATGCTTTTCCCTGTGAGGCTGTTCAAGTTGTTATCTGCAAAAGATCATTTTGTGAAGGTCATTGTCCATACCCGCTGCCACAGTATAGACTTTCGTTACTTCTTGGATACTCATTCAGGTCAGATTATCACCTAGCTGATAACAGGGGTCATAAGCCGTATGAGTGCTTGGGTCTTAATGGCTTTTTCTCCTGGATCCTTCTCTGGTTGGAGCTGAGCCAGCCCATTTGTCAGTTACTCCATGAGGAATTTCCTTTTTCCACCCAGTGTTCATGTTCGCTTCCCCCCCCAGCCTTTGGGCAAAGGTGACTTTTTGGAGGTCAATTAGTATACCATGTCTGCAGTAGATGTTCAATAAATATTTGAATAGGATCAATGGAGGCATTTCCGAAGCTTAATCAAGCCAGAGGCATTTTCGATATTGATGGGGTTCCTGGCAGCACTTTTGACTGCACCCCAGGTCCCAGGTGGTTGAAGATAGAAAGGGGTCGATTGCCTCATAGGCATTCATTGTTCTCCCCAAGATGCCCTCTGGGAGAAATGAAATACTGAAAGCCTCTTTGATAAGAATTTTACCAGTTTAAAAAAAAAATAGCCAAGGGAAATAAAGCTCATCTGCAAAAGGCATTAAACTAAATGCGTCTTTGTTGTACCTTGTAGATCCTTCCGGTCAGTGAGGGTCAAAGAAAGGTCATTGTAACTCCCAGAAGCTGCCACTGTTCATGCAACATATTCAGTTGGCAGTGGGTTTAATTATTAAGTCTCATGCTAAGAGGATATAATAAAATCTATGAATAAATCATCCACTGGGTTGGAGAAAAGGGAAATGGAAGAATATGAAATCTGCAGGCACACTCTTAACACTAATCCCATTGGACTGTAGCTTCTGTTTCTCTCATTCAGAAGTATTGACTGAATGAATGAACAAAAGAACCAACAAATCAACCAATAAGGAAACAAGAAAATGAAGGAACCATATCTCTTGGGCCAATCAAAGGTAAAATGTTGGCGGCCATAGGCAACCCTATGTACACATCTGTACAATGGACAACCACATGGACCATTTTCTCTTTGCGCCTAGGCAGTGACTGGAGCCAGAAGGTGCATGCCATTTTGCCACCTGGCTGGCCTGGCCAGGACTTGGCGGGCTGCAGCAAGCCGAGCACATGGCGCCAGACAGCATTCACTGCCTCGTGTCCGAGAGAGGGTGCCAGCGACGGAAGCCAAACGAGCCTGTCTGAAAGGAGTTGTCAGGACAAGGAAGGCTGCTGGTGGGTATCAGGAATCAAGAGAGAGCCAAGGTGAGAATCCAAGAGGTGGCAGAGCCACAGAGGATGAGCCAAGCAACTAGAGTGGATGGGCTGCAGGGCAGTCTGTGCCAGCACCAGAGACCACAAGCATGTTGCTTGGCTAGATTTTCTTCTGGCTTTGTGCTTAGTTTTAAAAATCGGTAATGCATGTACCTGGAGCAAATCTCAAAACGTTCCAAAGGGTATTCTGAGTGGTGATCTCATTCTCACTCTCGTCTCTCAGTTCCCCCACTCCCGTCTCCTGAATTTCTTCTGTATCCTTCCACTGATAGCCTATACATGTGTAAGCATATATGTATCTACATCCTTTAGATCACAAACCATATCATAGGATACATCTTTCTTTTTCTCTTAACAATACACCTAAGAAATGTTTCCAGAGCAATATATGTAGAGCTGGTTCATTGTTCTTGATGCTGCATAATATTCTATTGTATAGATGTACCGTAATTAATTCAACTAACTTCTTAAATGTATGTTTAGGTTGTGTCCAAATTTTGCTACAGCAGATAATGCTGCAACGACAGTGCATTTTGGACGTGTGTGGACATACCTGTAAGAGTGAAACTCCCGGGTCAGAGAATACGTGCACTTTAAATTGCAATAGATATTTGGCAAATCATCCTCCAAAGAGGTGATACGGGTTAATACTCCAAACTATGAGTGTGCCTGTTTCCACAAATACTTGCCAACACACTTTATTATCAAACCTTTGAACTTGCCAAGCTGATCAGTAGGAAAAGTGAGATATCATTGTGGTTTTTTAATATGTACTTTTCTTATAATGTATGATCTTGAACAAACTTTATATGATAAAATCTGATTGGGATAAAAATTGATAAGGATTTCTTGGCACCACGTGTATGCCAAGAATGGTTCAGACCCATTGCCCAGGCATGCAACCAAATGGGCAAATATTCTGGGGACCAAGAGACCTGGGTTTAAAGTTTGAGATAACTTCCCATTGATGAAGCACCTATGATGTGCAGACATTTTTGCACCTCAAAATGAGCAGAATTTTGCTATATAAATGGTTAGTTGGCCAACTGTACATCAAGTTGTGGTCGTTTAGGTAAACAACGTTTGTGATGATTAAGTTGCTCATTTCCTGTTCTCAAAGGACATTTAGGAATTTCTCAAAAATCACCAACACACATCATATATATCTTGGCTGTGTATTTACTTAGTTTTTCAAAATTAGAAGATTAAAAAGGAAACTTAAAAACAAAGCATTCTTTCTTTTTTTAAATTTAAATCACCTTGTAACTTGGAAATTGTGAAAAGAAAAAAGACAAATACATAAAATTATTGTGGATATTGCAATAGACAAAATAGGTTCCCAAAGTACTAATCCACAAAAACTCTGAATACATCACCTTACTGTCAAAAGGGACTTTACAGGTGTAATTAAGGATCTTGAGATGGAAAGATTATCCTGAGTGATTCAGGAGATCTCACTGTAGTCACAAGCATCTGTGTAAGGGAGAAAGGGAAGCAGGAATTTCAGAGTCAGAGGAGGAGATGTGAGGTCAGAAGCCAAAGCTGAAATGATGCATTGCTGGAAGAGGCCATGAGCCAAAGAGTGCAGGTGGCCTCTAGAAGTTGGAAAAGACAAGAAGTGGATTCTGCCATGGAGCCTCTAGAAAGAATGTCATCCTGCTGACACCTTGATTTTAGCCCATAAAACCCACATTTGTACTTTTGGCCTTCCGAGCTGTAAGATAACTTTGTGTTGTTTTAGGTCATGAAGTTTGTGATAGTTTGTTAGCTCAGCAATAGGAAAGTCATACAGATCAAGCAGAAAAACAAGACATTGTATATATACCATACTAACTTTTTTGGCTTTTTGATATCAAAACTAAGATGTCACATGTCAACAAACTTGAAAGATTAATGGATTAATTGTATTTTACACTCTCTGTTTTACTTCTGAGCTTTAGCAGAAAATGACCTTATCCAACAGGCATTGAGTAACTCACAGAATCAGTGGGAAGGCTGCAGAACCCAGTGTGGATTACGGATAAGTAGAATCCAAGAGAATCCTGCTCGCGCACACCATGCCCCAGAGAGCCTATCATCCATCCAGTCAAGGCGTCTCCACCGCTGCACTCGGCTACAGCACTGTGCCGTGAATGGTTTCATAGCTGCCCTTCAAGTTTGCATCACTCCTTTAGAGCTAGGTGCTGGCTGGAGGGATGGGATGAGCTAAATCTAGGTTGTATTTATATAGCTACACCCTAGGTTTTAGGGGATATGGAGAAGCAATGTTTGTTACTTTCAGCTTCTCAAGTGATACGCAGAGTTCTGCTCCCCACTAACATTCACATGGTGTGGGATTCCCCTAAAAACAAAAAGCGTGTTCAGGTGCAGATAGGAAAAGTGACAAACGTCTACCGCAGAGTCTAATAATCTAAATTACCTAATTTCTTGATTATTAATATTATTAATTATTCTCATTAATCAAGAAATTTGAAATGCTATTTTGAAGACCCTGTAGTTATTAAAAACATAAGTCAAGTGACTTAAAAGTTTTTGAATAAAATTCAAAAATATAAGTTAGAGAATGTTTTCAAATTGTGATCCATAGAACTTTAATCTTCTTTCCTCCTTCCGTACCTTTCTTCTTTCCTTGTTTTCCTCATTTTTTTCCTTTCTTTCCTGAGAAGAAAAAGTTTGATTTTCAGCCTCATAAGAGTTTCCCGGAGAACCCCTGGGTATATCAATCAAAATCTGATAGGTTACTCTTTGCAAACAGGGCTCAGCAGAGACAGGCAATCTGGGAAGACTCCAGTGAGCTGAGCGCTGGACATCCTCAGCGGTCTAGGCAGGAAGAGCGCACTGGTCTGTGTTTCTTTCTTCCTTTTCTACATTTCTTTGCTTTTTATCCCCCCTTCTTCCCTTCCTCCCTCTCTTCCATCTCTTCCTTCTCTCTTTCCCTCCTTTTTTTGTTCCTTCCTTCCCTCCCTCCCTTCCTTCCTCCCTTCTCCCTTTCTTTTTGTCTCCACATAGCCTACACCAGCCACCATCTCTCAGGAGAGGTTAAACCAGAACACAGCACAATAGAAAAAAGACTGCACTGACATGGTCAAATGCCCAGGAACTTCGGATCTTTACGGATGGACTAAACAGCTGGTGTCATTGCTTACAAAACTGTCTTGAACTTGATGGTGGTTATGTTGAGAAATAAAATTTATATTTTTTATTTTTAGCTTTCAGTTCCATTTTTCCACAAACCTTTTGAAGTTCCCTCATACAGTATTGATAAGCTTTTTTGAGACTTTGAATACTTCGAAAATGTCATTATTATTCCCATTTTATTAATAGTTTGGCTGAGTGTGCAATTGGAAATAATATTCCTTCGGGAATTGGTGGGCATTGCTTCACTGTCTTCCTGGTTTCAGTGTTTCTGTTGACATGAGAACAATCATTCTAATTCCTGTTTCCTAATATTTTTTTTCCCTTTTCTTTCTGGCAGCTTGGAGAAGTTTTTTTTTCTTAAGGCATTGGGCTCTAATAACAGTGTACTCTATTTCCATACATTCTCCTGGGTTCTAGGTAGGATCTTTCAATCTGGCAACTCATGCCCACTTCTGGAAATTTTGTCTTTAATTATTTATGATTCCGTCATCCTGCTTTCTCCATGCTATCCTTCTGGAACAGCTCTTTTTGAATGTTGGACTTCCTTCCTCCCGTTTTCTCTTTGTGCTCTTCTTTCTGGAAGAGTCCTCAAATTTATCTTTCAAAATTTATATTGCTGCTGTTGTAACTTCTGCTATCATGTTTTTAATTTCTAAAAGCTTATTTTTGCTCTATGAAAGTCCTTATTGATAGTACCTTATTGATGGTTCTTGTTTTATGGATGCAATAGTTACAACTCTCTGAATATATTAATGATAGATTTTTTCTTCTACGTAGACTGTTTCCCAATGTTGATATTTTTCTGTTTTGTTTTGTCTATCTGCATTTCTCATGTTTAGAGGCTTTCCACAAATATCCAGTGATCCTTGGATCGCTCAGGGGAGCTAAAATCCTGATTGAAAGTTCTGAATGTGGGGAGGGACTTTCCAATTTTGAACTTTAGGGTGATCGGGGGAGTCATTTGTTAAAAAGATACCTGATGTCAGTATCTTCAGGTCTTTCCTCTAGCTGGTCATACCTCAGAGAAGAGTCTTTCAATCTCTCAAAGATAAAGGGATCCGTGTTCTGAAAGCTGAGTAGGGAGTATCAGCATTCAGCTTTTAGCACTCAGAACAGATGTTGTCACTTAATTCTCCTGATTTTTGAATAGCACCAGCACACTCGCCTGTGCTTGGTATCCATCCCTCACTGTGGAAGCCTTCTGTTTTACTCCAGAAAATACATCACCAGACTTCGGTCAGGGTAGAGGTGGCGCAGCATGGGAGAACAGCACTTGAGAGAGAACTGCTTCTCAAGCCGCTTTCACTCCACCTTCCCTCACACTTACCAGAGGAACCTGCTTCGGCCACTTCTTGAGCTTTTTGTGAACTCCCTCATGTAAATCTGGATTGTTCTCCACTTTCCTCCACTCCTGGCTAAAGATTCAGCTTTCTTGGGTTTGTTAACTCAGTACCCAATTATCCATCTGCTTTGCTGCTTCACATTTTTGAAGCTATTGTCTGCTATCCTCAAGAACTGATACCTTTAAATGAAAAATCCATTTGACTCTAGTTTTAATTGGGTTTAAGAGAGGAAAAAAATACATCATGTCACCCTAGAAAACATTCAATATTTCTGATTCTTAACCAGGTTATCTTCAGTCTTATTAACAGTGTGTTAATTTGTGGATGTCTTCCTGTTGGCTTTTGTTTTGAGAGCTTTATGCCTTCTCTTGTTTTCTTAGCCAGTGTCCATAGCTAGAAGAGGGCTAATTTTATCAGACTAATTTTAAAGCCACAGTAAAAGGCAGGAGGTGGTGAACATGTTCCTGCAAAGGGTACACTGTATTAATATTTGACTTTCAATACACTTGGTCAAGTGGGTCTGGCCACATATTCTTTTTCTTCTGTGATGTCCATCTTGCTAACATGCAAAGCAGCATCTGTGGTGTTAGCACCATGCTCCCCTTGCTTGGAGCCTCGAGGGGTGTGTATCAGTAGATAGTGATCAGGAGTGGGGTGACGAAACAGAGCAGGAGGACCAAGCTCCCCTTCCTACGGTGGCTCCCTGGCTGAAGCAGCCCTGAGCTGGAGGAGGGAAAGGACTTGACACTGCTGCATCAAGCTCAGGGTTTGGATTACTCCATGGGAATATGCATCCAAATATGCGTGTTTACAAGTTGAACATAGCATATGTTTCTCACCCAGGGCAAGGACTCCTAACTTGGGCCCATGGGCCCACTGTGTCTATGGATAGAAATCCATATTTCTATCTTGGATAGGGAAAAAAAATTACATGTTTATTTTCACTAAACTCTAACTAAAATTTAGTACTTCATCTAATAATATAAAATGCTAAAGTAGCCGGGCATGGTGATGCATGCCTGTAGTCCCAGCTACTTAGGAGACTGAGGCAAGAGGATCGCTTGAGCCCAGGAGTTTGAGGTTGCTGTGAGCTAGTCTGACGCCATGGCACTCTAGCCCAGGCAAAAGAGTGAGACTCTGTCTCAAAAAAAACAAAAAATAGTATAAAATAAAATAAAAATAAAATGCTGGCCACAAACCCCAGTATTATGATCAGTACCTGTGACTGTGTCACGAAGAGAAATCACGGATGGTCACGATTCATGTTCGCCGCTTGCAGATGTCTTGAAATATTGTTTACCTTCATCAGTACGGCAAAATGATGGTGGCTATTAGACCTATCACCAGATCTTGTAGTTTAATGCGCCAGAAAAGCAGCACAGATCCTGCTATTATTACAAAACTCAAAAAGTATTCAGGGAACAGTCTTTCAGTATCATTGCTTTCCTTTGTAACCCTGTGTATTTTATTTTATTCATTTAAAAAGATGATTCTGAGGGGTTCCTGGGCTTCAAAGAGGTCTGTGGCATAGACAACTTCAGACCGTCATCTAGCTGGGTTGGCAGAGTCATGAGTTTGCTGAAACGTGCATCCAGGGTGGGGGACGTTTGCCCCCACTCAGTAAAGTTGAAAGGGGGGCAGAAAGCACTGGACATGCCAGGCAGAGGGATGAACTCATCATCACAGGCCAGTCTGACAC
Source organism: Lepilemur ruficaudatus (assembly GCA_963574885.1). NCBI lineage: Eukaryota > Metazoa > Chordata > Mammalia > Primates > Lepilemuridae > Lepilemur > Lepilemur ruficaudatus. The sequence goes on from CAUYRT010038586.1 coordinate 36,262, forward strand.
CGTGCTGAGATGGGCGCTGGGGCAGACACGCATGGAGGAGAGAATCTAGCCTAGAAGTCGGGGCTGAGCATAGCTGCTTGAAGTGGTCTCTGAATTGAGAAGTGCAGGGTGAGCAGCAGTTGGGTAGGGACACTTGCATGAACAGCAGTGGACCAAGCAGAAAGCAAAGCCTGAGCGAAGGGCTGGCGGCGAGGTGGGGCATGGGGCGTCTGAGGAAGTTTCCTGTGCCCCAGTGTAGACTGCATGGGGAGGAATGTGGGAGGAGGCAGAATGTGATCTTTTTCTGTATTTATTTATACGTTTATTGCCAACCCCCACCAGAGCGTAATCTCTTTGACTGTCTTAGCTACTGCATGGCCCCACTGTTGAGAACAGCCCTCAGGACACGGTTGGGCTCAATAAATATTGATTGACTCAACTAGTGAGTGAACAGGCATGAGCCAGATCACAGAGAGCCTTAAAGATCGTGTTAAGAAGTTTCTGGATTTTTTTTAGGGGTAAAATATTTGTTTCTGGAGGAGAGAATTAAAGATGGCGGACGAGTAAAGCCGCCAGCCAGAGTGTCTCCGCAAAAAAGACAGATTTTAGAAGAAAGCGGCAGAAATAAGCAAGCAGACAAGCAGACATCGGATGAGGGTCAGAAGGAGGGATACGTGAGACCACGAGAGACTCCACGGGAGGAGGTTGCGTAGGAGAACTGGAAGGAGAAAGCCCACGAGAAGCTTGGAGACCAGCGACAAGGGTAGGTGGAGCGGCTAACTTTCCTCTCCCTTGCATCTCGGACTGCTAGTGGGCTCCTGGGCGGTTGGAGAGACCTAACACCAGCCCAGAGACGGCTGCTGCCAGTGAGCGGTGAGCCTCTTGTGGCCACGGCACCAGGCTCCCGGCTCCCCCGGGACACCTCCCAGCCCACAGACTCAAGCCGATTGGCAGACGCCATATTGCCTCCTTCTCCCCTCCCCCTTCCCTACCCGCTGCTGCTGAGAGAGACAATTTAGCCACCACCCGGAGGCATCTCAAGGGAACAGGACCTTCCCATTTGGAGCCCCACAGCAGACTGAGGGGTACTCAGACTGTGAGCTCCCTATCCGCCAGCCCTCCCAGGCGCTGCTGGCCCGGTGTCTCCAGGAAAACAGGGCCGATCCCGAGGCTGAGAGACGTGGACCCAGCTTGGGCACCCTGTGGGTGACTTGGGACCCACACGCCACTTCCTGGCGGGGTCGCGGTTTGAAGTCCGGGATCCAGGGATCAGACCTGCAGGCCGGACCTGGTGCACCCAGGTCTTGCATTGCCCTGGGGCACAGAGGGGACATTGGTGAACGTGCCTACTTTGTGTGTTTGCCTTCGGGGGCGGATCAGCGTGCTTGAGGGGCAACTCTCCTTGCAGGGGAGGGCCGTGTCCACAACCCAGGCTGATATCCTGGGCAGGGAGCCTCCCGGCCTGTGCCACAGCCAGGGGAGACCCGCTGGTGTGGGGTCCTGCCCACTGGCGGAGGCCCAGGAGAGGCTGCGGAGCCAGGGAGGGTGGAGGGGAGTGAGACTTGCTCCAAACTGCAGGTCTCAGACAACCC